>JTDE01001358.1:137582-156787 GCA_014338405.1 Paragonimus skrjabini miyazakii | reverse complement strand
GTCCGACTCCGGTCCAACTCCGTTTTGTTTGCTGGGAAGTCGTTTCCTGTTCAATATTAAGATGCATAGTAGTGAAGAGAGAGGAAATAAATTTTCTTGAGAGGACTATAGGAGGGAGGATGTCGAACAAACAAAACTTTGGCAATACGTGTGATAAAAGTCAACACACGGGCTCACCAATTTGTAGCGGGACTAGCCCAATACAAGGATACAAATGCCAAAATTCAGTCCAAAATGCAGTATCCAAATAGCTCGCTACAAGCAATCCCAATCTACATGAAACAGGAACGTCAAGGAGACGAGACGCGCGCACCAAAAGTGTATTGCTAAGCAGAATCAATTCAAGCAAGTGATGTTCACTCTGTACAAGGTAAAGTGGTGCAAACTGTATATAACAATAAAGCGGAATATGAAAATGTGTACAATACCCTATACCTACCAGCGCAAGAAACTGGACTACAAGGCTACTAGCCGCCACGTCCTGTGAACTGAACTGAACTGAACTGACTCTGGTTGTTTGTTTCTTTTGGAGCTTCAATTTAACACGATCAAGGTCAACCACACACTTTTGAATATTTTCGTGTAGTGGTCAAGGCGAGCTGTGTAATGGCTTTTGTGCAAATGTGCTTCGTTGTGTTGTTTTTCAACTCGGCAGTCTATGCAGACAAATTGGTCAATGGAACGTGTCCGTCGAGCCTGAAAACACAGTGTGTTGATGGGATACTGATACCCAAATGGGAGCCATCCACTGGGCTTAGCGGTGGTGATAAAGCAGCGCGGGCGACGATTTACTTTGCTTGCTTGCTTTATCTCTTCTTGGGTGTCTCCATAATTGCGGATCGCTTCATGGCTGCGATCGAGGTTATCACTTCCAAAGAGAAAGCTGTAACTGTACGTAAGAAAAACGGTGAAAAGCAAACGGTATATGTCAGGATTTGGAACGCAACTGTGTCCAATTTAACTCTTATGGCCCTCGGTTCCTCGGCGCCAGAAATTTTATTATCCATCATAGAGATTGTTGGGAAGGACTTCGAAGCTGGTGATCTTGGCCCCGGAACAATCGTCGGGTCTGCTGCCTTCAATCTTTTTGTCATTATTGGCGTCTGTATATTAGTGGTGCCTGATGGTCAGGTCCGTCGAATTAAACACCTCAGCGTCTTCTTTATCACTGCATCTTGGAGTGTGTTTGCCTATCTATGGATGTATTTGATCATCGCTGTTTTCAGCCCTGGTGTAGTCGAAGTCTGGGAAGCTCTTTTGACTTTCGTATTTTTCCCTCTGATTGTTATTTGTGCTTACCTGGCCGATACGAAAATTTTCTTTAGAAAGTTCATGAAAAAAAAGTATCGTGTCGCTGGAATGCTAAAACCTGTTGACGGAGAAAGCGAATTGGGTAATCACATGGAGGAAGTTACTTATGCACCTGATGTTGACGATACTGAAGTGTCAGAATTTGAGCGCAATCGTTTGAATTATGTGGAGGCAATAAAAGATATTCGTAAAAAGAACCCGGATATTAATATGAAGCAGTTGGAAGAAATGGCGCAATTAGAAGTTCTCAGTAAGGGTCCAAAATCTAGGGCTTTCTACAGAATGCAAGCCACTCGTCAGCTCACTGGTAGTGGAAACGTCATTAAAAAGTCGAAAGTGGAAAGGAGGATGTCTTTCGATAAAAATCAAACGGATGCGGTTAGTTTCTCTCAACACGCACAGAGGTTTTTTTTCAACCCTGGTCTTTATACAGTAATGGAAAACGTTGGTACATTCCCAGTGACTGTCACCCGCATCGGTGGTGACTTGGATGCAGTCGTAAGTGTGAACTATTCAACGGTTGACGGAACGGCGGTTGCTGGTGAAGATTATGTACCCGCTTATGGCACGCTTGTATTCAAGGCGGGCGAAACACACAAACAGTTCTCCGTAACAATAATTGACGACGATATATTTGAGGAGGACGAACACTTTACTATAATGTTAAGTGATTTGAAAGTTATCCATTCGCCCACTCATATCGAACCTATACTCGTTGATCCAAGCACAGCCACTGTCATGGTATTAGATGACGATCATTCTGGCATTTTTCACTTCGAGTCAGATTCCGTATCGATTCCCGAATCGTGTGCGTTCGCAGAACTGAAGGTTATGCGCGTTTCAGGTAAGGTAAATTAGTTGTTGACCACCAAGTCCTACTGTTTGTTTGAGTCAGTGTTGCTGACTAAGTTTTGTGGGTCATGACTGTATGTTTATGTTTATCAGGTTGTCGATTGTTGCACCAGGAATCATCTTTAACGGTTGTTTGCAAGTTCGTACAAACACTCGAAATAAGTGATTGAGTGCTGTTTATTTTTCACTTGCCTCTGGAACTCTTCGTAACGTTTAAGACACTTTTACAGCTAGCTCGAACTACTGCGAAGAAAACCCAATAATGAGTATTTGTAAATTGCGAATATAAAGTTCACATTCTTTTCTCGCTTGTTTTCGGTGGTTTATAATCAGGCTGGTGATCAACATGCTGAAGGGTTACAATTTTAGTGCGATGACTTTAACTAGTACTTTGTGTACAAGTCCAAACTGAGAAACGACACTGTCACTTGCTTTATTACGGAAAAGAAATTTACTCGAGTGCAGCTGGTCACATGACTCCGTATTTTACACAGATTCGTGATTTAGTAACAGGTTTTTGGGCTTGTGTGCGAAAACGACTTTCTTACTAGTATGTTCGATGCTAGCGAGGAAACTGAAAAACAGTAGGATGAAGGGGAAAGTAGATGACTGGTTCGTTTTGGTTTTACTTTGCCCTGGGACCCAAATTTGTTTCATGCTGACCTTAATTGGGTGGCTAGATGAAGTATGTGTATATATTTATCTTTATTAGGTACCTGAATTTGTAAAGCTGAACTATATCAACTCAGGTATTAAAATGTCTGTTTAAAGGTCACTGTGATCTCCATAACCCCTGCTAGTTCCAAAACAATTGATTTACTTATTAGGTACCAGAAATACGTATGTTCTCTGCTATCCCACCTGCACTATTTTACCATTGCTTTGTCGTATCAAAGAGTGAGGTTACGAACGGTTATTTTAATAGAATAGTTGATATCGCGTTAAATTTGTCAAACAAATGAGCATAGTTAGCTTGATTTTTCGCTGGAATATGAACAGTGGTCAAGTGTTTCATTGTTTTCTAATAGGTTGCCGCGGAATCGTTCGTCTGCCATTTCACACCATCGAGGGCACTGCCAAAGGCGGTGGTAAAGATTTTGAAGATGCCATTGGAGTATTGGAATTCCAAAATGATCAAACCGAGTAAGTTATTTCTTGTCGGTTTCAAGAGTCGTTAGCGGTATAAACTGGTGCTGTCCTTTCGTTTATAAGATGGCTCTGAACGGAGACAATGCCAACAGTAGCATATGGTTTTTATGGTCACAGTTATACAAATTCGCTCAAATCAGGTTAGTAGATATTTGTGAATACCGTGATTAATTGTGTTGTAATCTATTGTTGCAAGTCTACACTCAGAGGTCCGGAAAACATGTCGTTTATGCTAACCGACTGGAAGCCTTGTAATTACGGTCTTACAAGGCGATCTCTATTATGGTTGCCTATTGACGTAGACGTTCTTCATTTCACGTTCAGTAGCCATTGTCTCCATCGGATAATTTCTTTAAAGAAACAAATGGGCATCGGAAGTCAGATCGTGGCCCAGTTTCAACTTCGCCCTAACATGGTTCATAGACCCGCAGAATTACGCTGCTTACCAATACCATCAGTTAATGTTTATCGAACTGAGTGGTTTCTTCTACGATTTTGAACGCATAATGGTATCCATCATCCTGTGTTCTGGTATGTTGTACGACCTCCATTATTACACAGCGCAAAAGTCAGTTTACAAAAATCTGGCTCAATTTCACTTGCTTTTTTATTTAACTGTATGTACTTCTTCTGCGTTGATATTTCTCAATGCACGACTTGCAACATTGACTTATCGTTGATACACACAATCGATATGACTATTTAGGTCCAGTGCCAATGCAACAACATGATTGCCTGACGTACCGCACAACAAGTTCTTGAATCGAACATGAAATCATCCCTTGACTGTATTGCTGATAGAACCAGCGAACATGTAAGGTAGAGCAGTTAATAAGTGTCAGTTGTTGTCGTCCTAGTTGTTGCCCACTCTAGGCCATCATTTCAGTCGAAATGCACACAGTTGACTTCCAACTAAAACCAGACTTGTAGAACTGCCTCGGAGGATTCATTTAAGACACCTTCTCCGCAATGTAGTGTGACTGATTTAACCGCATTTTCTGTAGTATATCTTTTGTATTTTGCATGCTGATCACTGATTGCTGTTTATTATCTTTAATTTCCGACCTCTCAGGCGTCGTCTGCTACATCTACATCACCATTATTTTCATTTCTGAACTGTAGACTTAGGTACTGCCGCTCGAACTGTCGTTGGTCTTGATCCACGAACTTTCACAGTGATGAATAAATTTGAATGTATAGATAGGAGAACAAGAGAGAGCAAACAATAGGAAAACAAAAACGATGAACTTTCATAACAAAGAGATAGCAGGAGTTAATGACTTTTCGGACAGAAGATGGCTACTGACCGCGATACACAGTCTTACCCGGAAACGTTTCAGATCACCGGTGTGGATAGATGAGAACTCTCCAACAGGGTAAACAGCATCTACCAACCGTGTTCAGCTGGGCGATCAAAACTTTCATGGCCTATAGCCGGATCACTGCTTAGCCGATTTGTGGCTTCTTCCAGTCATCAACAATCATAATGAATAGTGAACGGTGTGGCAGACACTTTGTCGGCGTACGTATTACACGATCCAACAAACGAAAACTGTTTATTTTTGTTACCCTGATTATCGATCATAAACATGCACATTCCCAAAATCCCCGTGGACAGACTGTCGCGTCGATCACACTCAGCCCGTTTTAACCAGACAAACCGGCGAAGACAGTGGTGATCAAATACGGAGAGTTCAGATGCATTTTCTGCACTAATGGGTCAGATTTCCTATCCATAGGGCAAAACAGCACACAATCGGGAAACAGACGTCTTCGCGACAACACAGGTGACAAAGTTTGAAAAATTAACTACGTACTTTTGATATCTTTGCGGATGTTTGGCCAGCGATACTACATACTGATGAGATGGCACTAGCTAGATAAGTGGAACAGTTGGCGGTCATCAGCAATCTACCTGAAGCAACAGCGATAAGGTCAATGGCAACCCAATCTTGTAACGTCACTTTACATTTTTAAGGTGCTGAGTGCACATCTTATAGACCATCCATTCTTATTTACTTCGTTTGGCATGATCTGCAAGGTCTCTGAGAGGGAATTTAATAAAGTGTTGTCGTCCACATACCAAATATCAGTCAGTCCACTACATAACAAAACTTCTACTTCGAGCTTCTCGGAACGTGCAAGTCCTCCATCGACTTTTCACTCAATTGAATAAGAAAGGGGGATCGGGTAGCTCTGTCGAGCTCCAGTTGAAACGGAGAGCTCTCGAGATAGCTACCGACAAATGCACATCGTGCACTCAGAGTGACAAGTTTACATACTTCATTGGGATTACTTTGCAATGGAGTCAACCTCAGGCAACATGTCAGGCAATTGAGTCAAATATAGTTGACTGAGGAAAGGGGTGCTGATGCTTCATTGTCTGTCATGAGGTGAGGGTAGGATTGATGTCTCCGCAACTTGTCTTTTCTTCTTTTATCTGGTTCTGTCTGTATTTCAGAAGTCGTCGCATTCTGTGATCTTTGATGCAGTAGAGATGAGACTCATACCCCCACGGTTTTCACATGGTTCGCTGACAGTTTGAACAAAAATTGGAATAGTTTTTGCTAAGCGTCAACCACGGGTCATTCTTTCAGCCGGAAGAGTATGGTCATTCCAGACAAATATCTCTCGCTGCCATCTTTAAAGGGAGCAAACAAGAGACTGTACGGACCTGCGGCTTTATTAAGTTTCAATAATGTTTGCTCCAATTTCCGACGGAGGATCGTCGTGGCTGTCATAGTCAATCACACGATCTCTATTGTCCACAGCTGACTGAACTGGATCAGGCCGGTTGAACTATTCTTTAAATTGCTCAGCCTATCAATCAGGTCGCCACAACAAGGTGCAACTTCCGGAGCCCTCTCTCTTTACACATAGTCTCATTAACACCTTGTCGATGTCCAATGGAACCGTGAATAAGATAAAACAGCAGCAGGCTATTTCTTGGTAAAAAATCCTTTCGTTTATCACTGGCCACATCAACCTCATCTGGTTCCTCAACGTTTCCGTTATGAAATTCGAAAGTTTTTAAAGATCGATCAACCTGCTGTTGGTAATTAGAGGGACTGTATCAAAGCGTGTTGTTTTCACTGTTACATTCATTAAGAGTCCGACCGTGTTCTCACGTATGACACATGCACGGTGCATATTATCCGTGTTCAATACTTCGCCAGTTGAAAGTCGCTGGCCTCTGCACCACGGCCAGTAGAGGGACTAAAAGGACAAAAAATGAAACGATTAGTGATTGAAAAAACCTTACAAGCGCCATTGGGTGGCTATTCTGTCTTTTTAATTTTTTTTGATGTTTCTAATTTATCACAGCCGACAGCTCTTGATTGGTCCCAGCGTTGTTTACCTTGGCAACCACAGTTTACTGAACGATAGTCGCACCTCAAAACAGTGTTGTGTATTGTCAGAGTCATGAGGTTTGACTAATCGCAACAAGCAGACAAACTCTCACTCTTTGCGAATTTTCCACGATGTGTTGATTCCCAACGAACCGCTCTGTTAGACAATACCGTCAATTGTCAGTTGCGTAAGAACCATTTGACTTGGTGGTAGATATATGTAACCACCACCACTAACAGCAGTAGCGGCAGCATCAATCTCATCTTCTGATTAACCGCTTCCACTAGCTCCCATCGTAGTATTGCCAAACAAACTTACTGTGAGTGGTTATTATTCATAAATGTGTTCAAAACACCTGACGAATCCTTCTTAATGTCCATTTTAACGGTCCATATGCATTTTAAAAATATCACGTACATCCGGAGATGCTATTTTAACATGTGCACAAGGGAGCAGAATTTCGTCCCATACCATACTTCCTTCAATAAATAAGTTGCTTAACGTTGTGTTACAACCTCAATATCTTGTCAAACCTGGTAGAAAAGCTGTTAATTAGAAGCTGAAAATCGCCTAATGACTTGTTGATCTAAGCTATCCGTCATACCAATTTTTACAAAGGTCTCACAAACCGATTATTCCACCCACTAATTGGCGAATATTGTTAGGTACCTCAATGATTTTGACGATAATCGTTTTTCGTAACAACTGACTTACTTGATGTTTGAACTGTACAATGTTTACCATGACAAAAAGTATTGCCTCATATATAGGTTAGCTACCATCAAGCTACCCAAATGTAGAAAATTGAATCGCTTGCGACGCGCGCATCACTTGGCTCTGAGGAACAGGCGACCTTGACTGTACTTATTAATATTACTTCTTGATGTGTCAGGTGATGTTAGGGACTAACGTCAGCTTCGATGCCGAGTATGATGTCGCGGCTGAGTCCCCACAATCCTCTTTCGGTATCCCAAGATGTTTTCAAATCCATGGTATTTTCAACGATGACGTAATGGAGTTCCTTCTTGAATACTCCAGTGATGTCGACTTGTTAGAAAGAAATCTACAAACAGTACAAGTCACTCCGTTAATCAATTGCTACGTAGTATATTTTTCTTTGAAATTTTAAATTACGTTCCAGAAACTGGCAGATGTTTATACACTCACTTGACCTGACAAACGATCGGTCTGTGTTGATTTTGTCTGCCTCATCAGTTGCAAAACTTGAAGTGAAAATGTAACCGATCACATCGTATTCTTCGGCTTGGCTCAGTTATTATCTGCTGAATCGACCTTTCATAGGTAAACAAACGCAAATCAGATTTTTTCTTCTTCAGTACACTCGTAAGGTATGTGCTGCTTTCCTTTCCCCCCAGCTAATTGCAGTGGTAGTGATGTTCACTTGTGCTGTAAGATAAGCACAATCGCATATTCCGATGTTCTGAAATTCATTATACAATGTTGATTGTCAGATATATAAAGGAGCATCTTATTCTATCGCAAGGATTCTTACCGTACCGTTGGGAAGAATTGTTTATCGCGTGTTCCTCTAGTAGGATCTTTAGTGGAGGTGGTCTTACGGTATACCAAAAAAATTGCTACAGCAAATGTTCTTGGGCTTCTCGCTTATCATTACAACCGACTTTGACAGTGTTGAAGGTCGACTCGTTTGTGGTTTAAGCTCACGCTACAAAGACGGGCTTGATATCGCGTGATACTGCTCTCACAGCTGCTTGTTTCATGTCACATTGCCTACTTAACAAGCATATTTGGACTTCAGTCGTCGGTTAACGATTTGGCAGAGGTACTATATACGCCTTGGAAACAGGTCAGCAGTCGTGATTGAAGCGAATGGGAACGTGGAATGTGGTCGATCAAGACAATACATACCAGAAGCATTGAACACTACTGTTCGAACGTTATTAAAGTGTAATAGAATGATAACCGTCATGGCTTATGTTGGTAGACTCACTGTCGTAACCGGTTGGAGCAGTCAGTCCACTCCACCGATATTTTTCAGATGTTCATTTTCAAAACGCTGTGTTTAACCTGCATGTCTTTTAGTCTGTCCGATACACACTTGTACAATCTTTCTCTCTACTTTCACTACCTATGAGGTTCGCTGTTAATAATCTGCGTGGACATATTTTTCTTGAGCTGATTCAGAATAATTACGACCGTCGATTGATTGTCGAGGCATGGATGTAGATCTTGAGCTTGTTTGTTTGGGTTGCTCCGCTCCGGTCATTTGGGAATGCAGTATTTTATCACTGCTCCATTGATATCACACACAATGTAGATCCGGAAACGTAAACTCTCAGACTTGCGACTAGTTCAGAACAATTCAACGACGGCAGTGGCACTTTACGATGAGTTTGTCCTAAAGGAGTGTACCGGCCCGTTGTCCTGTTTGTGTTTAAATGTCATTCCCTTCTTTCCTTGAAATTTCGCTGTTTTATCTGGAGAATTGTTTTTGATCATCCGCGTACAACCCCGAATAAAACAACGAGCAACTTATTTCTAAACTCGATATATGCATACATGACTAGGTGGGCACGACTATAGAGTCTCATTCTCGTTTTGCTTCCGATTTATATCAAACGTTTTATGTACAATGGAATCCAAGTGAACCCTAAGTGTTGTGCAAACAATGTCTCTTACTTTTTTCATTAAGGTCAATGTTGGTCAGCACGCCACGTCTTATTCATTAGTGGTGAGAATATCCTCTTGAAGCTGAGAACTGGTTAATCACTTCACTAATCTTTTTCAAATGTAATTTCCCTGACGTTTTTTCTCAAGACGCTACAACTATCCGTAACCCAGCTCCTCATGATTTGCTTTTGATCCAAAGTGAACAGAACTTTCTTGCCGAAAGACATAGGAAGTACATTGTGTTCATTTTATAAAATACTTCCCACTTGTCTACCAGAGTAGCTGAGAGCAGTTCCTTCGCACATTTTATACATATTTAAATACTATCGCATTAAAATTTTATTGGAGGTCTTGACTGATATCCTCGGATTCCGTGCATTTTTACTTCGCTTTCAATTAAGCAAGTTATATGCGTATAAATAGAGCTAAGTTAAATTTGCGGCTCTTATACCGCAAGGCTTTTACTACCATGTGGCGTGCAGCGTCATACGCTGCCCAAAAAATTAAACGAAGACAGTCAACAACTGGAGTTCGTGTCCTAGACCGTGTGCGTGATAGACGAACACCCTCTAAACTGTTGCGGGCTACCCTGTGTGTACACATGTACATATACGTGTATGCATATATATATGTATGTATATGTATATACGATCCTTGATGTTTCTGAATTGTGTGTGATGTTTCTTCCCTCTGTGGACTTAAGCCTACATTGAGAAATCCTTAGCACACCGCCACCCACTCGCTGTTTTACGTGCCGGGCTTTTGGGCCAAAGGTTTTGGTTGAGAACCCTGATCGTTTTCTCTTCTAGGTCTGAACGTCCTACACTATCTCAATCCACATACAACCGTAAATATACTGTACGCCAACAATTCCATACCACATCAACCGTCTGCCAACACAAACCGGGTCACTATTTGTTGCACACTGTTCACCACTTATCATACGTTTACAGTGAGAACCGTTTTCAATCGTGAGCTCTTTTGGGTCACTGGATAAAACTGTACTCGTACTTCTAACCAAGCCGACTTGAAGTTATACGGTTACAGGTTCCATCTTCAATTACCGTGCCGGCTTTTGTCGCGGGTTGATTAGCTTGAGCACCTTCAGCTCGCGTACCACCCACTACTTTGCGTAGCGGCATACGCTTTATGGCGTTAGAACCAAAAACATCTCTTAAGCTGTCCAAAGATTTTACTGGATTCACATATTTTTAGTAGCTTAAGGGTGTTACCAGCAATCTGGTAATTTGATGCCTTATGAATATACGAAACAAACTTATCGTTCACCGTTGTTGCCTGAGACGACCAATGGTCCTACGGGCAGTACACACCCATATATCTGTGGACATGTTTGTTGCGTTCGGTTGACTGCACGTGATTTACAAGCCTAGTAATTTGAAACAAAACGTGTGTTATTGACTAGTAGACTCCTTGATGACCATAAATAAGATATTTTATGTCTAATCGACAGGCTTTACTTCTATTTCCTGAGCAGCTGATCGACATCTGTAGTTGTTGTGAAACAGTAGTGTGTGCCCAGTGCGTTTCCTTTTAGCCCAGGCTGTTAGAATTGAAGATTGTTCGAACTGAATTCGAAAGCCACGCAGTTATTGTTCAAAGGTTTCATTGTATTAACGTTCAGACTCACGACCACACTGCACAACCAGTTTAATCTGATTACCTTCCGTGTTTGTGTTCATTCAGACCGGTTATAGTTGCGAAAGGTAGCTGATTTCTCCCACCTTTTGTAATACGAAAACTGTGCTTGAAATTAAGTATCATTAGACGTGAATGTGATAATTGTCACTTTCGACCCTTTATGTGACCGTTGCCAGTTAAAACTGGCATCCCGAAATGGACCACGTCATTGTGGATTAACGATAGGAGCTACCTCCGTCATAGCTATACACCGTAATTATTTCGTCGTCGCTGATCGTTTTATCGAGGCGAAAGTGGTGTTTATTGTTTTGACTAATATGAGCTGTTGTTGTCCAACGGGATGGTTTGATGCATCACGACAAATTGACTGTTTCTTCCATCACTAAACGAAATGATGATTTATCGTTGGTTGTAGTGTTTAGGGGCAAATAATTGTCGGAGTAGTATTCAACAACTGCAGTCTTTATTACTACGAGTCTGAACACCTTAGCGTAAGTTGAAAGTTTAACGAGCACCTCGTGCACGCACGCGCGTGTAGCATCTTTTTGGTCATACGCAACATGCTTATTTTGTTGAAAATGCTCGCTGTATCATATATGTCGGAATCTGAAAAAGCTATGAATTTATCAGAAGGATTTAAACGATAACTGAAAAGTATGTCGTTTCCGTGCTAGCATCGTAAATTTAGCAGGTACCTCCGAGAGCCTGCTTTTTAGTCGGCGCACACTTATTTGTCGCATTGTCGAGAGAGGGTGTGGCTTTGGATACTCACGTCCTAACTAACACAGGGCGTTACCATAGCTACTGTTACTTACATTAAGGTCACTCATTCCTCTCAGTAATGGTCTTGACAACATTGCCGTGGATTTTTGACAATAACAGTTTGCACATCTACTGATTGATTCCGTTCATCTTTCTACGTTCGTCTAATGATATACATTGTCCATGATAGCACATCTCAGTTCCCATGACGACATCAGAGAGAATTGATTACATCTGATCAGAATACTTTTCTGGTCGTTCTAACCGTTCCGTCTGTGTGATATCCCATTCAGACACGATTTTGATATTCTTTTTGTCCGGTTTTGAAATGTTGTTGATTTCTGAATTAAATTCGTGTACATCTCTACCCAAAACCTAGAATACTTTCATTTTTCGTGTAATTTCAAGTGTCTCTTTGGGCCGTGCCTTTCTAACAAATGTGTATTTCTGCTTACGTCTGTTCTGTTGCTCCACTTATCATGTTTGTCCGGTCTTCACAAGCCGTGAAACTGATAACGCATTGTTTGTCAATGAAACAAATCAAGATATGAAATGACCGGTTTTTTTAACGAACCTAGAAGAAGTAAATCATGTGATGTTTTCCGGAGTAACATTGCGCACATTCTGGTCACACGTAGGCATGTTACTAACCTTGACCACTGAGCAGAAATCATTGTCCAAGACATTCGACAGACGGACATAAAAATTAAGGAAAATTGGCAATATCGATCATCAAGATGGCTACAAAATCAGACGAAACTGTCTTTCAGCACTGAGGAGGGATTGTGGTATCTGCCGGTCAACGCCACAGAAAACCGGTTGTTGAGAGAATGCTTCTATCTGTTTGCTTTGTTAGAAGACTTCACACCTAAATTGGAGTCTGCGTTATGTGCAAATCTTCCAAAAATCAGTACTGTTCACAGGCAGTGTTAGTGGATATCAAAGAACCAGCGATTCAGACAGATTATTCAAAGTGCATCGTAGTCTGAGCTGAGTGATATTCTGGTTACCTGAAGCTCAGGATAAACAGTCCACGCACAGTATGCCTATATCGACAGGGCACCATCTGCGTTTTGAATGCCTCTGTCCTGCACAATACAAAAGAAATATATTAAGAACGCTTTTTCATAGAAAATGAAGGCTTTGTTCAAAAAGCAATCTGTCGGTAGAATTAAACGTACTGGCGGATTCACTGTGGTCTAGTGGATACCCTGTTGTAAAACGGAACGGCGTTATTTCCACCAAAAACCCAGACGACGATGGTACCCAAGAGAACACAATGTACTTGGCACGTCCGTTTCTGACTGATTACTGGTCAAGGGTGACAGGACCTTCTAACGGCAGGCCGGCAGGGGCTTACAGTTTTACGAATTTATGCTAATACATCTAACCAGAGCGTTGTCAATTTTCTCGGCTACGATCGAACAGCCTACTTTTCTCACATTCCGTTGTCTATAAGATTACACACGATGGTGCGGTACGAGGCACATGAGGGGGTTGGGCTGACATCTGGATGTTGCTGCTGTTTTTTTATGGTATTCCGTGATACTACACGGCCGGTTTCGTCCTTCATGTTGCTAACTTGAGTTTGTATATATACACATATGGGTAAGACATTCATCCAGTTCACATCTCAAACATGATGCACGGATAAGGATTGTGAATGATTGTGTCCAATGTTCAATGGGGCTAACATGGACAACCGATTGCGCATTATCTATTACGCACCCAAGCATACCGCTAGAATGCTGCTGCACAGTGGAGTGTGTGTTTACGTGTGAACTGCGTCACATATATTTGATCGCTTGACCCCTACACATGAAGTTTGCATGGCGAATTCACAGTGTGAGCCGTGATTCACGTTTCCAACTGATTCGACTTCATATAACACTGCACTATGTATAGTGTTTCATCACCTGCCCCATTCTTGCCTTTCTTTACCCTTCTGCTGGAGGGAGTACAACTACTTGACGTAGGCATAGGATCATCATACTACTTAAGTACTATCACAATGTAGGGAAGCCACCAATTTCACTTAGCGTATTACGGAATCAAAGGGATTCCGTTCGATTGCTCTTGAAAGACGCCAGTTTTTTCTGCTGGTAATTATTTCCGGTTTGAATCTTTGTTGTTTCTCTAAACGTCTTATTCACAAACGCGGTTTTCTTGCCAACATTGGGCACTTTTCTTATTCATCTTTGTCTTTCCGTATGTCACATGCCCACAGTTTCCTAAAAGCAATCGTGTGTTGCCGTCATCGCGACTGCACAAGGCTGAAAGTCTACCAAAATCCAGACATGCTGTGATTCTGTTAAATGTGGGTTGCGTGGGCCTCACCAGATGCGACCGCCTACGGTTTACGCCATTTAATATTCATCTACCTGAACGTTGAAGACAATCCTGGTGATCCACCGTTTGCTTTCCCCCCTGTGCTTCCTGTTTAGTTCATGAACTTTTAAGGAAGAATGGTGACCGTATATGTGCTTGTTGGTTCTCAGTAAGTGCTCTGTTCTATACGGGACGCTCGTTTGAGATGTTTCCCAGCTTTTTACTACTTGTACATATAAATCTATGCTACTATTTTCACAGTTCAGGCAACTGTCGAAACTGGCATTGACTGATTGGCCTAATGGACGAGATGAACAAATGGTGGTCATGTTTAATTAAGTGGAAACCGTTGCATATGAGCCAGTTCATCGTTCTCTAGAAAGGACAATTGGGCGCCTCTGCACCGGTAGCGACTGAGTTATAGGAGTGGCGTCACTAATGGCGGTTAGATTCAACCATTGGTTTCGCTGTTTTCTGATCAGAGGGTTGGTAGATTAATTTTTCGGCACAAATGGGTACCAATTGATCACACACTGACTCACCTACTTCCAAAATGTCCCTTATCCGAAAGGAAAATAAGTGGTTTATATTCGTGGACTGAGTACTTAGGCGAAATGTCTGTTTTGGTTAGGTCTTTCTCACAGTCCCACTGTCTTAACTGCTTCAGTCTGCACTGATTCACTGTTCTTGGTCATACACCTATGCTGAGTTGTGGTATCACTGAGTAGTTGTAACATTATGAACCACCCAAGTGGTCAGAGTTCATTCACGCAAATGACAATTTGATTTTCCATCTGTCTATTCTTTTGTAACTCAACGTCGGTCATAATCAAGCAGGCTATCGGTTTGTGAAGATTGAGTTTCCCGGACTTTGTTACAATGTAAAGAATCTGATACCTGCGTACCGTGTTCAGTGTCACGGCGGTAGCAGATAGAATCCCAATCGTGAGAGAGTTGTCATTCTCCTCTACTCCTTTCCTTTTGTAAGTTATTTGTATCTGACGCTTTTCATTGCTTTTCACAAAAATGTTCTGCTTTGTCGTACATCTTTTCAGTTATGTTGCGTAAATTTTTAGCTTTCTTCAACATTTTTTTCAAATATGTAGTTTGGACTTATATTCACATCTCTGTTTAAGGTCGATGTTTTCCGTATGCTTACTTCGTTGATCACAGGTTAAAGTTCAGATATATAAACACTGCTGGTCATTCGCGTTTCACAAGGACTTTCACAGGCAAATTTTCTTTCTAAGGGACCGATTTCCACGACTTTAGTGAACTGTTTACTTCATATGGAACGAAGACGAAAAATGTGTCATACTGTCAAGTAATACTGACCACCATCCCTGTTCGCTTTTCATTATTTTTTATACGAATGTTAATATTCGTTAATATACAGTCTGACTGCGTCAAGTGAAGGTGTCCTTAATGTTTGTCACGCCATTAATACACTGGCAATTCTCCATCCAGATTTACAAGCGATTGTACTCTGTGGATTGGTTTAAGGACAGGTTATACCTTACTGTCTTCAATACACGAATGAGGACAGATTATTCATCCTTTGAAAAGCGACAGAAAAGCTGTATTGTACTTGTATGTTTTCATACATTAATATGTGAAATTGCTTTTCGATTGTTCGATGCACAATTTATGCGTGTTATTTTACTAAACGCTGGTTCACACCGAATCGGTAATTATTGGTATTGATGAATCCCAGGTGTAAGACCATCTGGATTTAGTGCGATGGCAGCAGTATTCTCAGGGTTAGTTTATTGTTAACTGAAATGCATAAGTGTAGTTTGTAATAGGACATACTTGACTAACTTTACCGAATGCTTCTTGGTCTATAAGGCAGAAGGTACGTATTGATAGTCCATTCAGTTGAATTTCACCCGCCGTTTTGTGTCCTGGTACGTTGTCAAATGTGAAAACTGCGTTGACATTCCCATGCTCCTCAGCAGGCATCCTTGAACACGACTCAGGGGGTCGGTTGAGCATAAATTACGTCATCTTTGAATGACAACCGCCGTTCAATATCCCTGAACCCAACATACAAGCTTGGACTTTTAGATTTGCTCATTTCATCGTCAGGCTAAATACATCACATTTATATAACATTTTACAGGGGAATCATGAAGGGAGTAAACATGGACGGGTGGTTTATGAAGTCAGTCAATTCAATGTCACACTGCATCAAGTACCCATATAAACAGTGGTTCTTGACAGGCTAACAGGATGGGGGGATGGCCAAGGCAGATCCAAAGTCTGAACAAAACGTTTCTGGACGCACAGGGGTAAGTTAAACAGGCGAATTCCAATAGCTTCTGCTGTGGACAGAATCCTCTGCCTCACCGCCCTCGACTGGGTGACCTTAACTCGGTAGATTGGGCGAAATACATCCGTCACATTAACATAATGATTGGAATGCACCAGGTGCGCTAGTATGGCGCTGTTGACAGATTTCGTTATTCCACTGTTGAGCCAAGCTCGGTGGTGTTCCCGGACCCGTTCAGATAGGCGTCTGGTCGTGCGGCCAACACAACTGGTTCCACAGGAACAAGTGAATGAGTATACACAAAATGAGGCTGCAGAAACAGGCACTTTATCTTTTAGACGTGGATACAAAACCGGATCGGATGTGAAGTGGACACGCAAATGAGCGGCGTTAAATGTCGTATTAATTGTATTCGTGAGCCTACGCGTGATAGTTTCGGCTAACGTATTGCCCTTGAAAGGCAATCCGATGTGTACGGTTTTCTTTTCTACTAGGTGCAGCTGGTATCTTTGACCCTGCTGTTGCATGGCTCTGTCTATGAATCTTTCCGGATATCCATTTTGCATGAATATCGTACATAGAAACACCAATTTTTCAGTAATTGTGTCCTCTGTGCAAATTCTTATGGCTCCACCCACCAAATAGTTAATTAGATTTCTTTCTAAGGCGAGCGGTACGAAACTACTGAAATGAATATACTGACCACTCCAAGTATCCCTTATGTGTGTCGCGCGCTGAATTGAGCCATAATTGCGGCGACATAAACGCACATTCAAAAAGCCTAATTGTTTCGTACCGCTCGCCTTAAAAAGGAACCTAATTAACTGTTTGAGAGGCAGAGCCATAAGGATTTGCGCAGACGACACAATTACTGAAGAATTGGCGTTCATACGTACGATATTCATGCAAAATGGATACCCGGAAAGATTCATAGACAGAGCAATGCAACAGCGGAGTGACAGAGACCAGCTTCACCTAGTAGAAAAGGAAACCGTACACATCGGATTGCCTTTCAAGGGCGATACGTTAGCCGAAACTATCACGCGTAGGCTCACGAATACAATTTGCTCGTTTGTTTGATGTAACAGTCTGTACATTTCACAAACTGTTTGTTGCACGCGTGCACAAGCTATCTGTTTGCTTTCACTTCTGTTTAATCTGTCCAGATTACTGAATCCCAATAATCTGTTTAAACTAAGTCGGTTGATGTTCGGTTGTCAAAACACAGATACCAACAACTGATTTCTTTTCGTGCAACCTGACTCCGATCATGTGTGCTATACAGAATGTTGCACTTGACCAATTAACCTATTGAATAGTTTTCAGTATGTGTAAAACAAGCGTTATTTCAGCGAAGTGAATATTCTGTAACTTCATCATTTACACAGTTGAACGAGACTGGACCTTGATGTGGTGTGACGGCTTGCGCATCTCGATGACCTATTGGGCTAAACTGGACGGTGTGGCCACCACACCGACTGAGTCACTCATACCAGGCAGGCCAATAGGCAGAGGTCTGACAAACCAGTCTCCTGGTCCTCCAGGTTGGAGGTTGTACGAAGGCCGTCTCGCAGTATAAACCGGGTCGCCCTATCTGCTGCACACAGCAGGGTGAATAGACGAAAACATGCTACTGCTGACCTCTCCCCCACTGTCTTATCAAATTTAGCTCTCAGGCCCCTCCCGACCTCCATTACTGATAATTACTCTACAGGTCCCACAACAGATGTAGCTAACTGTGGTAATACTGAACCGGTAAGTTCTATCTCTTGCCATTTAGCTTCAGGCCTCCCTCGTTCTCTGCTTGGACCTAGAATGCGAATTAATATAGATGCCTCTCGCACCAACGTTAGACTCGTCACATGTCGATTTCTGCTGTATCTCGGAGACCAGAATCCAGGACAGTAGTCAACGTTTGGAACTAACACCACTCACATTGTCTACCCGATACTGCTTATGCACTTCGGGTGACTCCACAGCCGCCGTTACAGGTCAGGCTGGAGTAGATATAGTCCTCAACACGACGGCCGCAGCCGCATTGGTAGATTGGATTCCTGTTAACAGTAGACTTTGTGCCGTCTGCTTGGCAAGTTCAATTAAGGCCAGATATAGACGCAAGACTTTCAGAAATTTATTCATTGTGTCAGCTTACGTTCTTACTGACTGTAGTGACTTCGGCGTCAAGAACGCATTTTACTCGGATCTGGCCGCTCTGCTTCGGTCACACTTGGATCTGATATAGTCGTTCTGGCCGGAGATATGAATGCTCAGGTTGGCCGCCCTGGTGAGGCCAAATTTCGTTTAGGTGGCGGGTTTAGGGTAGCCCCACACTGATCAGATAATACCGGGCGATTGTTGCAGCTGTGCGCTGAGCATAAGCTATTTTTAGCCGGCACTAATTTTAGGCATCGTGCGCGTCACTGATATACTTGACGACCGCCTTCTCCGAATCAGGCCTGGTCTCAGCTAGATCACATAGCCGTTAGTTATAGGTGGCGGGGTTCCATTAAAGACTGTCGTTTTTATTTGATCACATTCTTGTATTCGGACCATACGTTGGTGCATCGTCGTTTTGTTCTTACTTTCGTTGGGCAACGACCCCACCGACAGCAACGACTGGCTGTTGAGAAACTGGCTTCACCATCAGCAAAGCATACGTACCAAACCAGCTTAGAAAGCTGCCTTAGTGGTACTCACTCCGTAGATCTTAATCGCTGCTGGATTCAAATCTCGCAGGTCATTTATGAGGCGGGTATTGTAGCATGCTGCATGGGGATTCATGGGTTAAACAAACATTGGATTTCAGATAAATCAGTGGATTTGTTAGAAGCCAGACGGAAGGTTCCTCCTGGTAGTTCATATAGCAAGT
>JTDE01001358.1:104738-137437 GCA_014338405.1 Paragonimus skrjabini miyazakii | reverse complement strand
ATCTAAAGGCTTGGTTATTGAAAAAAATTAAGAAAATGGAAACCACCTTTGTCTCAGGGAACACCGGCAAACTCTTTAGGCTGATCCGTGCCGCTGGTCCCAGGCGATCGTCTGTCAGTGAAGCTATCAGCGAGGCAGATGGCACACTAATTTATAATAAATCCAGAAGGTTGGAACGCTGGACGGAACACTTTGAGGGTCAATTTAACTGACTTGCTTCTAGCGTGCTGCCGCCACAAACTTGTGATGTAGCACCCTGGTCGGTAGATTTGGAACCACCCACTGATACTGAGGTTCGCATTTGCATCTCGGTACTCAAGCGTAATAGAACTGCTGGTCCAGATGATCTCGTGCTGGCATTTTTCAAAGAAGGTGGAGAGTCGTTAGTAGAGGCCTTGACTCAGTTGTAAAACCTTATGTGGACGACGGAGACTATCCTTCCGGGATGGAGTCACTCGATGATTGTTTCTATATTCAAGAAGGAAGTTCGGGGCTCTTGCGAAAACCATCGGGGGATTAGTTTGACTCCAGTCATTTCAAGGGTTCTGGCATCCATTATACTTCGTCGACTCACTGCAGCCCTGGAGGCAAATATTAAGGAAGAACTGGCAAGGCTTCGTCCTTGGCCGGAATATATGGATCACATTTTTACACTTCGTTAAATCATGGAATAGCGTCATATGTACCGCCGGCCAACAATCGCCGTATTCCTCCACTGTAAAGGCGCGTTCGATTCAGTGGATCGATCTCCACTTTTAGACTCGCTTAAACGCAAGGTTGTACCGATCAATTATGTGAACATACTGCCAGCGCTTTGTTCCCCTACTTCTGCTCAGGTTAGGGTTTACGACGAACTGTGTGACAGTTTCAGCACCATGAGCGGCGTATGTCGAGGTTGTCCTCTTTCACTATTTTTGTTTAATTTTGTGATGGATGATATAATGGAGGACTCTCTACGGCACTCAAATGATGCTGGATTGGACCCCTTACCTGGTGAAAGATTGAGTGATCTTGATTATGCTGATGACAAGATGTTGTTGTTTGACAACTTTCAAGCGGCACAAACACTATTTCGCGTTCTGCTAAGTACTTCCGAATGCGCTTTGCAGCCTCAAAATGCAAAGTGCTTCTGCAAGGTTGCTGTGATTACGTAGATTTAATGTTAGATAACGAAACCGTGGAGGTTGCTGTCCGGTTTGTATACCTGGGAAGCTGCATCAGCGGTGGAGGTGTAGGGAATGAAATAGAGGCGCGTATTTCCAAGGCTAAGGTGGTGTTCGTTCATCTGAGACACCTGTGGCGACAGAGAACTATCTCTCTGAGGCTTAAGGGTCGCGTATATCAGACAACAGTGAGGGCTGTATTACTGTACGACAGCCACTCAGGGTAGAAGACCTGAACCGTCTTCAGGTGTTTGACCACTGATGTCTGCTTTCAATCGCTCGTATCGGGTGGCACCAACGAGTAAGTAACGAAGAGGTTGGAAAGCGAGTGTTTGGCATTGATTGTCAAACGAGTTCTTTCGTTCAGTCCTTACACTTGCACAGACTTAGATGGTTAGGTCATGTATTAAGAATGCCAGCTGGTTGTATGCCACACCGAACACTGTTTGCTGACACTGTGGCCGACTATCGCAAGGTGCGAAATGCGACAAATGAAATCGTTCACGAAGGGGTTGATCATAGTAGATATAGTTCGTCTCCCACGCTGGGACCCTCGTGACTTGCGTAGTCAGCGGCTGAAGACGTTCGGTGAGATGGCGGCTAACTGAGCTCAGTGGCGTGAATGTTGTCGTTGTTTGACCGAGTTGTCTGTGAAATGAGTGCACTTAATGACGCGGGGCAGTGAAAGCCGCAAGGAAGCTGTCTTGCTGGTGATGCCTTACTTTCACTTACAGCTCGGTTGTTTGTTTGCAAGGTGTAGGCGCCCTGATGTTGGATGTTTGAATGTAGACGTGGCTATTTTTAGTAGTTAGGTCCCCTTCCTCTCCCCTTCTTTTTCCATTCTCTCTTCCTATATAGGGTATTTTTCTTCGTGGTTTTGTGGCATTTAAGCATCAGTGAGAACAACTACTGTATTGCTGTCTATGATGATGAAGTTGGACATTTGACTAAAACGAAACATCCTTCGAAGAGCGATGAGCAGTGAAAGACTGAATGACGTTAGATTCTCCCTAACCCTTACAGTCTGTGGCTGACAATTTGAAGATGGTTTGATGGCTTGAATATTGTTGTTCTTTTACTGAACTATTTCTAACGAGATTAAGCATGACAGTGAATGATGCAAGTATATTGTTCTGCGGTTGCCGTATATCTCAGCTATTTAGTTGCGAAGAAATATACATCTTAACTTTGGCTGTTTGAGATTGAACAGAGTTTTTTCTATTAATTTCCGTTCTTCATTTCTCTTATCTGTAAGCTAGGGCTATTTTTATGTGGTTATATTATAGAATATGCATAAACTGTTGGCGATATGTTGATAATGACGAATGACTTTGTTTCGCACGTAACTTACTATCAAACCGTGATGCTTTCTAATCACCTTTATTTGGCAAACATGCATGACCACGTATAATGGCTTTAAAAGGCGTTCCGCTGGTGTCTTCTTTCACCCTTAGCCATCGACCACCGTTCTCTCCGTTAATGTATTGGTTGTGCGAGCATGTTGATAATCCGTCGGCGTGTATTGAAGAAATACTCAACCTCCCGATTAGTGACCGATGTAATAAACGTACACGCCTACTTTGGTTGGGTCACGTATCTCTTGTACCAACGGAGCGCTTACCCCATCGCGCATTGTTTGGTGTTACTGCTGAGGGTTGAAAGGAATCGCAGCAATGTGGTCACGGGTTATGCGAGTTTTGGCCGTCCAATTTGAGCGAGACTGGTAGATGGTGCCTGCCGGGTTGGGAACTGTGTGACCGTCCACATCGTTTATTGGAAATGATCCCGGACAGCAGAGTTTACCAGCCAGTGGCATGCTTACACCCCTAGTGCTGTTGGTTATTTTCTTTGGGCATTTCTATTGTTTTGTTTTCTCGTTTACTTAGTTGTTTCCTGCATTCGAATCTGGTCTGTTGTGTGGACTACTGTAGTGATCAACGGCAGCCCGAACCATGGTACTGTTAGTAGGCTAAATACTGGGTACGTGTGTGTGTCTGTAAAGTTCCATGCACATTTGAGTTCCTCCGGAATAAAGATTATACCGTCTTTCGGTTGTCCAGTGTTCCTTGTGTACACACTCGTTGAGGGCAAAAGTATGCCCGCAACTGCTTTTTTTAGAGGATGTTGCTTATCACGCAATAAACTTGGTGGATTGCTTCATTCAATGTATGATACTTTCTATACAGCGGGAGAAGTGGAAAAATTATTCAACCGTTATCTTATTTGCTTGTGTAATTCCTTCCATCAACGAAAGCAAGTTTTTATGGAAGAACTTTATTAAGCAGCTGTGCTATTCCTTAGTGAATCCTTACTTAGAAATTCGTTCACCCATCTATTGTCTCGCTTTGATATTATACGGAACTGTATGAGGTATCCAACGAACGGGATTTTTCCGATTGTTCTGTGGTGTGATGTCGTTTAAATTCCCTTGTTTTCAGAATACTTCCACAGAGAGAGAGAGGGAGAGAGTATTAACTCAAAAACAGATTACGCGATTTCATAACCTTGCTACATGGAATTTGTTTCCAAGGGAATCCCCGGATGTCTGTAATGAATGTTGTTTGGCTGTTTCATTGTGTGAGCTTTCTGTAATTTCTTCAGATGTTCTGTAGACTTCTGGCACGTTCATATTGCGTGATTCACAACACAGCTGCTATGTGTACGGGTCATTCTTTGCCTCAACCGGTCCGGCCTAACGGGAAATTACACAATGGTTTCGAAATAAGTGACCTTTGTAACCACGTACAGAATAGTGTAAACAATTGTGCAGTTTTTCAAACGGGTGCCTTAAGTGAACTTTTAGCTCTCTGCACACTGAACGATCGTGTTCGTAAGTGATGTAAATAGAATGAAAATTTCGCCCACAATTTCTGATCTCGAGGACTTAGAGATTAGGAGAAGTGGGCTGACCACCTTCAGTTGTGAAGCAGTTAACGATGAGACGCGCAAGAATTTATGACAGATTCACTCTTTACCATCGTCAACTGAGATGAGTTTACTGATTTTGCTAATGGACACATGTGTGTTAGTCACTTATCCGAATTCGCGGAGTTTCCGAGTATCCGCTCCGTCACCATGTTTGGTCACTATGTTTGCTTTACAGAATGTCCCCACCGTTGAGAATGCGTTGAAATCGACCGTTCTCTAGTCTATAGAATTGAACCTTTGTTATGTTCACACCCTCTAAGGTGTTGAACATCCCCAGTCTTTGCTTCTCGAACAACCACCTTCTTCCAATCCTTCTCAATAGCTTCACTATTTTGCATCCATATTTTCAATTCTTCAGCTTGGGAAATTTCCATTTTCTGCCAGATAACTTCTAGGGTGGATTCCGCACACCGTACTGGATACACCATTCTCATCATCCTAGATCTGTCTATCTATCTATTTTGTGGACAAGAAAATTAGGCGATGTTTCCTGAGAGTACACGTAGAAAGTTTCTTCGTCTGATGTTGTTGGGGGATGTTATGCAGAACGGACCTAGCCAAGAGGAAGTTGCATATATATTCGATTTCCGACCACGGTTTTCTGTGCCGATTGTCTTACATCGAGCTGGCTGTTTGTGTTAGCCATTGCTCGGTAGTAATTTCATCAGCGCAGTGTATATTAAGGACCAGGACATCTAGAATTTTTTTGCCTGCTGTTCAGTTATCTGAATACGGCTGAGACTTCGATTTTGGTTGCGCGTTGGAACCATCTAGTTTCGTAAGGGTCGCCGTAGCGGTTTCGTTATGTGACTAGTACACGGGTTTAATGGACTAATCTCGCAGGCACCATTGTAGCAACTCCAGTAGTTGCCAGTACCTGATGTTCATTCTGCTTTATCTGAGAGACGTTGGGGGGTAGTCAATTGAAATTCAGTGCTCAGATGATCGCGTGATCAATTTCGAACGGGGAAGTTAAAACTGGCTCAATATCCTCTGCATCACCTTACTGCTGGTTGCAACTGACGACGTAAAACTACGGTCGCTAAGCGGCAGTGATTTCCACTTGGGAGTAAGTATCGGGGTGGGCTCTTTTTTGACATAATCTATCTGTTCTGCTATTTGGTATACTTGATCATGGAAATTTCTGAATAACTGTATCTTTAATCCTCATCTCAGTGTTTGGAGGGTCGGTTTAATTTAATGAACCAGTTTCTTTGTCAAGGCCAAAACACCGATAGATTGTGTTCAAGCAATACTCCCGTTCGCGGAAGGTTGAAACAGTGAACTGTGTGCACGTTGTACGCCTATTTATTGGAGCCTTCATCTCTACTTCTTCCCATGACTGACCCATATTACAGAGGTTTCGCCTTAGCGGTGATGCCGCTGAACCGAATACCAGTGTGCATGAAATTCCAACAGGATTAATTAGCTCCGGAAACGTTTTTGTAAGTTATGGAAAGGCTTCGAGATAAAAACTCGAGGAGACTGAATATACTGAAAACAACTGGGTGAACTTAATTATCCGAAAGTAAAATGCTGGCCTATTGAGCCACCTTCGTGGTGCTTATTAGGTAGTATCGGTGTATTCTTTGACTGGCTGAGTTCAGCAACTCCAGACAGGGCGAACTGTCCTAATTGTTTTCGAAATACTGGTTATGATCCATAATTAAATTATGAATACCACCAGTGTCCTCATTCGATTGTAGTTAATAGAGATTGTGCCGTTCTTTGTGACATTCCAGACGTCATGTGACCCAGATCCGAGCCTCTTCTCTCCCGTTCTGTCCAGAAATGCCGATGAGAGAAGTTTGTCTGAATCGACAACGCCCCTCCGTCCCGTATGGGAGGCTAAAGTGATACCTTATGACTGGCGCATATCAGCAATCAGCTCCATTTTCAAAAATGACATCGGGACATTACATGACAACCAAAGAGATTTTGCCTTTACCTTTTTCGCACTCAAGGAGCTCACGGGTCTCATAATGTAGTAGCCTCTGAAACACAGGTAGAGACACATGGGTCTCCGGCCTCGTCGCCAGTGTATCGACCATACTTTCAGCTTGTGACTGACTGGGAAGTATTAACAGTCCTTTTATCAGCCAACAGACGTCGTATTTTTGAACCTAAAGGCTGTTTTTGACTCATTTGCCTGACAATGTCTGTGAATGTCTCCGTTACAAGGGAGTCCCAGGGAATTGTCAGTTTATTGAAATCATTGTGTACTCACTCCGAATACCGAGTGTGAATTTTTGGCCAAGTATTTCGAGGTTTCTCCACTTGAAATGACGTCCGTATAGACGTACGATATTCCCTTTTTTTCTCCAACTTGGTAATGGGTGGTAAGAACACGGGTGGTCTCGAGAATCGTGGAGCTTTGTCCAGGTGGTAAGCTGATTGATATTGCGTATGCGGACGACTTTACTTTACTTTATTCTTCTGTAGAAAACGTGCAGACCATACTGAGCTAGTGAAATAAAATGTCTGGCCTGTGTGATGGGCACTTTGCACCTCACAGGATTGAGTTGACTTCCACTGTCTGTGTTATTGCAGGTAGTCCTCTAGAGGCTGTCGTCCACTTCACTTATTTCTGTGTTGTCATCTCATCCGCTCGTAATATTATTGACGAAGTGTCCTCGAAGATAAAGCATGTGGTGCAGAAGTTGCATCTTGATTCTCGTTACTCGATAAGCGTTGTCCTTGCCAGTTGGCCTGTTTCAAACGGGCAGACTGTGAGAACGGTGCGACAGTCTGTCGATGCGTAATTTGGAAACGTACAACTTCGTGACAGATAATCTAGGTGATAAAAACCTACAGTCCTCTCTGGTTGTGTCATGTACTCCGCATACCAGCGGAGCGTCTGCAGCACTGCATTGTTCGATGTGGCTGCTGATGATTGGAAGAGACTGCAAGGCAGTCAAACGATGAGATGGTCATGGGCTGTGGAATCCTTGGCCGGGACATTGGCCAAGGTTTATAGGTGCCGTCTACTTGGTTGGGAACTTGCCCGGATACTTGGTTGCAACCATCCACACCACTGATCTGAAACCCCCGGGGATATGACAGTCATTGTTGAGCCTGTAATTGCGAGGTTGCTGGTTCTCCTGTACTTCTCTCGTAAAGCTCTCTCTTTCCTCTGTTTCTGCTTCGTTTCTCTTCTCTGTACCTTTCTACTTATTTATTAGTCTACTGCCTCGTGGACTGTTGTCTAGATCAGCGGTAACCTAAGTCATAGTAGCTACAGGTACGGCCCAATGGTGAAAATGATGATGATGGAGAAGAGGGATCATGGACTACAATTACGTATCACACTGGATTAAATTGCCCAGGCATCCATAAGGCCGCACCAGCATGCCTACCTGCTGAGGCTGAATCTGTTTTTAAAGGTGGATCACTATTTCTTTTCGAACCCAGTCTTCTGCAACACAGTCAGGGTTGAAGTTCGTCGGTTTGTTAGACAGTGATTCCACCTTCAAAAGTACACGTTAATCAGCTATCTCCACACTTTAGTTCGCCTCAATGAACTGGACGTTCTGAGTTGATCTACCGTTATCCCCACTTCGAAGAAATCATGAGCAGGGAGATTGCCCTGCAGTCAGTGTTCAGTTCTGCAGTACGTAGTAATGAACGATTTGTTTAAATCTACTGTGACTCACATCGGTGCCCTAGTACACGTTCAGGGTGTTGTAATGAGGTGCAGTGAATATCACGCGGCGTGGATGAACGAGGTTTACCATAAGCTGGAAATTGACGGTCTCCGGGCAGTGTCCTGTTCTTCATTCTTTAACCATTAGTCGCTCTGCTTCGGTCTCCTCTTTTTCAAGATCCTTATTCGTGTTGCCCAACCTTGGTGCAACTCTCGACGGGCTCAGGTCCGTATTTCACGAGGTGGCTGAGATGACCATTCAGTTCCCTGTCTTAGTAACTGCAGTTAATCGGAAATCCTCGTTGCTGTTTTCGAATCATGTTGGACCGCACGTGATCTGCATGGTCCTCGGTGTGATTTAGGGACCTAGAGAAAGAAGAAACAATTCTGGTTATAAAGTCTACCAGGAGCTATGAGCACCAACGTCGACCTATTTCCTCGAGTTTGGCGTGATCGTGGTTCTTAACGACAAATCCATGGTACACGATATCAGCACAGTGGATAACCATTGAATCGGCGGCTCATACCATAGGCTGTCGGATGGACCCAATCTGCCATACTTTTGCGATCACAACGTAACAATATTTCACTCTCATTCATGTGATGCTTTCGACTGAAACTACCCACTTATGCAGTCATTGATTTTCACTCACTCGGCTATCTGCAAATTTGGCACCTTTATGTAGAGAACCTGACACTGGCTGTTACTGTTTTTTTCTGGCGGATGTCTGACCGCGATAGGACAATTTACCTTCCCGACGCATGAGCCTTGATATTGTGAACACTCCGGTACCATGGAGAGGCACCGGGTTTTTAGTTTCCGTTTTTTTAACAGTTTCAGCGTAACGTTTTCATTTGATGAATGGTGTTGTCTGTTTTTGCCGCCTTGATTGAAAGCTGTCATTCTCTAGGCGTTGTATATCATTCGATTCTGTATTTGGTAGCTGGTCTATTTGAACTTAATCTTTTTGTATTGTTCTTGCCACCGCGTTCTATATCTGTGTAATATTCTCCTCAATATAAACGACGATATTGAAGGCGAACATGAGAAACTGAGCATCCCAGTGCAACATGTTTAACTTCTTGAGGATGCAGCGATTTTTCAAAAAGAAATTACAACAGAAACTTGAGAGGGGACAATCCCTTCTGATCGCTACCTAGCCGTTCGAACACGTTCTCTGTGGTACAAAATAACAGTCTTAAGAAGGTTACACAAGTTTTAACGGCATGGAAGTTATTCGTTTGTAAGGTTCTACTAGTGAATGAAAAACACAAGCAGTACTGGTTTAAATGTACCGCGAAATGCTGTTCTTGGTCAATTTATCTGAGTGTTTGGATATTGCGGGCAGGTGAATCTAAATTTCTGCTCTACAAATGTAATGTTGGTGTACATGTTTGTTGAACTGAAAGTTACCCACTTCCTTTGCGATTTAGGAAGATGGAAGATCTTGCTATGTGTTAGAAGTCACTTAGTTGCATGATAAAAATGAACTGGTCATCAACGACGGAACGTGCAACAGCGTACTACTGACTCATCTGTCACTGATGTGAAATGAAATCGGTGTATGGATTTGATAGAAACACCGTACCACAGCCCAATTACACAATGCTGTAACCTTTATGTACACCTCGTTTACACCCAACTGAATGTCCACAGGATTGTTTGAGACATCAAGTGGATCGCAATTCTCATGTAGTCAGTTCCAAATAGACTGCGGACTATGGTTTAAAATGCGCTGCAGCAAAATTGACTGGTTTCTCTGAGACCTGCGAGAATTATGGGATTGTTAGGTCACAAGGTTGTTAGTGATGAACTGCACTGCTAAACACAGCGATTTACCCTGTCCTCGCAACAAAACGTAATCACTCTTGTTTTGGTCTTCTGGACTACATGTTATCACATTTCTGGACACTGAATATGTACGTCTATTCGCAGCGTTTATGAGTATACGCCTATTCGTGAAACTTTCCTAGTCCAGCTTTCGAATGTCTAGCGGATTGCTTTCATGGGATGCGTTTCATTGGGCATAACTATTTACTGTTGTAATAATTCTTCCCCTCATATTGTGGCCACGTGACGTAAAATACATCGCGTAAGTTGTAAAATATGTCTCATTCTTTATTCCATATATGGTTAGGCTGAAAAACCAAATTACCACCGACTCACGTAACTGGTATGCAACTTATCCGACTAGCACGCGTCTGAACAAACAACACAGGCTCTTTTTGTATTTGATACTGTGTGTGAATGATAAGGTTTCCTTCTTATTTATGCTGGAGATGACTTACCTAGAGTGCATTCGTGTGGAATCGCTCGAGTTTCTCCAACGGTACTAATTTTCTCACATTCTTTCCAGAAAATGTTTTGTGCTTACACATTTCTATGAAGATTCAAATGATTATTGATTTAATGTTAATCACCGAAACTACAGATGTGCGCCAAGTCGATTCATAGCAGATTCGGCGTGCTCACATTTGGCGAACATTACACTTTGTTTTATGATTTTCCTGTTCATTGATCCATCGCGTGCTAACCTAATGGAATTTAGTTTTGTACCTGTTATTTTTAAGATATCCAACTTTTGTGATGTAACAACAGCCCTAAACTAATGGACTATTTACCATACGGGAAAATACACAATTTGGCTGCACATGCAGGACCTCTGCTTTTTTCGTATTAACCCTGCAATGGATGATGACATTAAAAGCAGGTTGATTGCGTTAACATCCGAACACATTAGCTATTGTGGAACGTAACCGCGTGTTCTTATCCATTTACGGAATAAAATGCTTGTTACTTTGTTTTATTGTAACTGACTGAACATTCAGCGTTAGACAGCTTCTGTTTCCCATTATTGTATAAAGTCATAAAACAATGTAGGTGCGTTCAACTTTTACTAAATAATGAAGAACATTATACCGACTGCCCTACATCTTGAGAGCCGGTCCGACGACAATGTTGAGTGCATGATCCGCACAAAAAGTTTAGGGATGATTGTATACACCCTGTGACCGTTTCGTTTAACTCGTTTTGTAAATACTGAGAGTAGACAAAATTTTATAATCCAGTGATATATGTCCTCTTTCGTTATTGGTGAACTGGATCAAGAGAATTCGACGTTTCGAATGACTCGGTTTGTCCGGACCAATCTGAGTGATATTCCCTAAGGACTACAGGCAACCGAACCGAGTGGAACCGGAGTGATGTTAGCTACGCCCATCTCATACGCATCGTCTCCGCATCCTAACCCGCTGACCCGATTCTTACTATTTTCATTCTGTCTACTCGCGACAACTTGACGCACTCTGTAAGACGAGCAGTGCGATATAACTATCTAGAAATACCTCGTAGTCTGAAAAGTTCTGAATTTCGATGTTCTTGAGTATAATACTAACAACTCAGGTCTTTCTGCTTGTTGAAATGCTGCGTAAGGTCTTACGTACTAGCTACTGTTTACGTGACCCACTGATTTGTGGTTTACTTAAAAACTTGTGCACTTATTCTTCCATGGATCTTTGGATTTTAATGCAACAGAATATCAACACACTTTAGTAAAGAATTGAAGCGATGATTTTGTCTTCCGAGTACACTTTGGTGAACTAAAATATAAGTAGTTGGACTAAGGTTAGTGAAAAACATTGTACATTGTGCAAATTGAAACAGGTATTTGATGTTTGGTTGCTCGCTGAGGTTGGCATTCAGATGACAAATCTTTCATTACCGTACGAGGTGATATTATCAGTGCCTAGTGATTTGAGATCTTCAGTCACTGATGATATCATCTTGTTTAGCGATGGAAAATTGATAGTGTCACTATCGTATTTGCTCCATAAACAGTTGATTATCGGGTTTATAAACTAATCTGTAATTGAATCCATCAATCATCTCATTCATTTAAAAGACGTATCCACTGGTGCACTCGTTTGCTGATTTAACTATTTCACAAACATGAAATTTGCGATTATCGTCAACAAAACGTGATATTTTATATAAGTGAACAGAACAGTTAAAATTGATCTTATTTTTTGATAATCCAGGATAGGATCGCATGATGCGAGTGACCTGAAAGCGACTTTAGAAGAACCCCGGGTTAGCGAGGAAATGGCTGTTTAGCTGAAAATATTGAACGCAGAAGATCTGTTAACAACGTTGTACGACTGCGCGATCATCAACGTTCAATGAGTGAAGTACAAAACATTCGATCCCCTTAGTGAACTTGAATAGAACGCTGAAAAGATGTAAACCATGCGATGTTTTCCCAAGTAGCACTTCTTACATTCTCAAGTGAGAATAAACCTAGGACTACTGGCTAAGGTGGCCGCAGAGTCAACACACATTGTTTTCGAATACGCACAGTTTGTGACATCGGATAACTAAATGGTTATTAACGTGAAGCATGTGTTTTCAGCCTAACGTTGTGCCTCGTAGTCTATGGCTCTTTGTGTCGTCCGCCAGATTTCCTACCGACTCCTGGATTTCCCGTTTGTGCTTCTTGATGCGAGCAGTTGGCTGTTAACTACAATACACTTCATTCTGTGGCTTCGTGAATATTTCCACGAAGACTAGTATTCAACAAATGTAGATTGTTCACTCGTAATTGAGGACAATGTTGATGCTCTGGTCGGCTGTACTACACATAAATTCGCAACGCTGTAGATTCTGGATAGGCTACTGCCAAAAAGTTCTTTGTCGTCGTTGACCAGTAGCCACTTAGAAACGGGTGTGCTGAGTACCCTGTTCCCGTGGTAGCTTCGTCTAGGAACCGGGAAAACTGGGCTGTTCTTTTTACTACTAAATTGCAGAAGTTATCCTCTAAACTGCAGAGTATCCGTCAATATGCTTAATTTTACGAGCAAGTTGTTTTTTTTTCTGCGTGGTTTCCATGCTTTTTTTGTTTAAAACAATGCTCCCAGTAGGTCTGTCTCATATTGCGCTAGATAGTGATACTCCATGTACCTGTGCTATCCTGTCCATATGGGCACCTTGTGCACAGATTTTTTTTTCGTACAGTCGCTTTTCCGGGTGACCAGACTATCCGGGAATGGAATATTGTTTTTCACTTCCTCATCTCTAGTCAGCTTTGTTTTATGATAGGCGTTGATTGAAATCTTTGACTAACTGGATTTTTTGATAGTGACTGGGATATCGTCTAACGTAGTTTCTGTACAACATCGGCTTTGAAAGATTTGTACCTAATATAGTTCCTTCCGTAACCATGAGGAAGTCCGGTAGACTTCCCATTGTAACCCCGTCAATTTGTCAGAAGGCAAATAGCTTACACTTGAATCTCGATGATTATCGCGATACACCATAGTCACGCGTTTCTTTTTGCTGTGGCATCACGATTTCCCAGTTTGGTAGATAACAATTCTATTCTCATTCTGCGATTACCTTGAATATCGTTCAGATGTTTTTTTCCGCTGTCGTTTTCATTCGTGTGATACCTTAATTCATGGTGTTCGCCCCATGGGTCTTCGTTGCGATATTTATAATTAATCACGTGGTTGTGTGCAGTCAGAATGTACGAAATGTCACTTCCGGGAAGCGTCACATGTTCAACGCATTTTCATTGTTTTATTCAAGTGTAACAATGAAGTCCCCGTTAGGACCACTGTTTGCTGACATTTTTATGGTGAATTTGGGAAGTGAACAGCTGATGTCATCTGTGAACCAATGAAATTTATATAAGGTGCACGTGGATAGCCTCTTACACATACTAGGTAGTAATGTAATTTCGACTGATATATTAGCCAGGCTCAATTCTGCACACCAAAATTGGAAACGGAAATGCCTAACCAGTTGTGCTTTCTGGAAATACGTATACACACGCTCGATTCAACGTGCGATGTAAAAGAGCGATACTTGGAACTGACAGTACATTCATTTCAACAGTTTTGCGCCACTTACTCTATAAAGAAACTTAATTGGCTGGTCGACGGACAGAGCCGTTGGAATTTACATAGATTATACCTTTAATGGTGAATTGACATTCATACATACAGTACTCATACAAACTAGCTACTCGTAATTGTTCATAGACAGAGCTATGCGACAGCTAAACAAAGAAAACCTATGCATCTGGTAGAAAAGGAAACCGTGTACAGCAGTTTACTCTTCAAGTACGTTACCCCAGCCGGAACCATCAAGTGTAGGCTCTCAGGTACAGTGAACGAAATAGTTCGCGTATTAAAACTGCTAGTTTACTTCGATATCCGGTTTTGTGTCCACGCCTAAAACATGAAGTGCCTGCTTCTACAGCTTCGTTCTGTATATGCATATCCACTTATTCCCGTGGAACCAGTCAGGTTGGCCGCAAGATCAGACGTTTATTTGAGTGGGCCCAACTTGAATGAACAGTAAAATACCGAAGTCGTATTTTCGCACCTGGTGGATTAGTTCTGTCAATAAGATAGGAGCGTTTTACTCACTCTAACGAGTTAGGTATTCTGGTCGGGGGCAATGTGGTACATAGTCATGTCTATTACCGAAGCTGTTAGGATTCGTTTATAATATCCTTCCTTGTGTACCCACAACTGTTCCGTCCATACTTCGAAACTGTTTTAGCCAGCTCCTCCATTCTGTGTTTTTCAGTACTTATTGTTCAAATAGCATTTTGATTTGTGACTGACTGACCTCCCTTCCATTCCCTATTAAACTCGTTAACGATTCCCTGTAAACCTATTTTATGTGATGTTTGTAGCCCGATGTCAAATCATTGAAAACGAGTTTGTTCGCCACGCTGTGCTTTTCGCATGTGATAGCTGGTCACTTAATGTGCCAAGCCCCTTTTCTACACCTGTTTGAAAGTACTGGGTGAATTTCGACCAGTATGCTGCGCAAATGTATGCGGTCCCTACCACTGGTTATAACTTGGACGAATCCCGGGTTTTTCCCATTCATATCTCGTTATAATTATTGCATTTGTTAAACTACTTACTAGTAATACAATATGGATGCTCAGTAGGAATGCTGATAAATGCCACCCTAGATCACTTGGTGGACACCGAAAACATTAGGATGGTTGGGTAAATAGTGTCATAATGTGGAATTCCCGGAATCTTGAGGTAGTGTCATAGCTCAGTTGATGGAGCTTAAGAATATGCGGTTGTTACAGTTAGTTTAACTACACCAGATGTCTAAACACCACGTACTTTAATTTCTTCATAGTCAATGAATCAGTCAAACTACTTGTAAAGCTGGTTCCAGTATATCCAAGTAATTTGAGTCTGAGGGTCTCCAATCTCTATGCGTTTTACCTGCTGCTTGGCAATAGGCCTTTCTTATAAAATGTACACAACTCAATGGAAAACGACCCTTTTACCTCTTAGTAAGTGCCTGATTATATTCGGAAGGCTTGGAATCCACCTTCAACAGCTGTTTGCCCCAGAGAAAGCCGTATGTCCCTAACGTTGAAATTCCCACATTATCGACGTTCATGTTGTGTTCACGTGCTTCTAAGTTTAGTGACGGTCATAACTATTTACCAAACGCTGGTTGTAAATCCGACTCTTTTGTCGTGCTTAGACTGATAGAATGATTAATCCTGTTCGATGCTGCCGTATATGTGGGCTCAACATAAGTTAAGGTTGGCAGAGCTGACCAGCAGGCAGAAGATTGTGAATCCAAACCCCTATTTTGTATGTATTCCGTTCTAGCTGTCTAGCGTTTGGCAGTCCGACTACATCTAGACCCCCACCTGTGACCCAACCTGTCGTTTGACAGCAAATCAATTGAATGATTATAACTCTAAAAATTGATTCCCGGTCGCCGATCTACAGGCCTACTAGCTGTGTGCCAAATACCCCACTAAATTTTCAAACATTCCATCTACTGTTAATATAACTTGTGTGAATTGGAGCTAGGAAGCAGAAGATAAATCATAACGCATAATAGTCGCCTGTAGGTGGCACGTTTTTAATACAGAGCCTGAAACGTTGTTCTTCATCGTTGTGGGACTCGATAAGTTTGACCCGCGTTACGCTGTAATCCATAGCTTGACCTTGCACTGAAATCATTAGCTGCAGTTTAGAATTCATTTTGTAAGCCAAAGTGAAATGGGCATCAACAAAGTTTGTGTTTTTCGTTTGTTTGCTAATGGGTACGTTGTTAACTTGCTCGTTCTGTTCTGCTTTCAACTTACGGCTTCAGTAATAGTGTACCGAACCCGAGTTTTTTTTTCCGGCTGATTTTCGTAAGAAACTATCTGTTGCTTTACGAGGATTGGCTGAACTACCGACTTGTACTAAAAAATACTCTTCTACGCTTTCGGGTGTATCTATTCAATCCGACCTAATGTGAAGCAGGCTCCGTTAATGTTGAGTTGACATTGACGGTAGGGAATTGCTCAAACGGTCATCGAATGGCGAAAGTTATTGCTGAAACAACCGTCAGTTAATACAAGCAAAACGTCCTACACATGAGTTGCTCGTTTGTTTGTCCGAACCATATGTGGACAGTGAAAAATGTGATTATTATCCCAGTGACGTTGTTACTTGACCGAAACTTGGAAAATCAAACAGACCACTGTTTATTCTGGAGGCTACTTGACAGGCCTATCATGGGTGTCTTCTCCGATAATTGTTTCATCGATTATTGTATGACTGTTTTTTCCCGGGGAGCTTTTCGTTACAGGGTACTGCTTCTGCCTGTGTATATGCATATGCCAGGTTCACTCTAATACATTATTACATATTGATTGTTCCAAACTCACACATTGGCGGTCTATTCGGGCCTGTTATGTACACGCAAGCCCTTCTGAGGAATAAGAGGAAGTATTTCGACTCTTTTCGCAATGTTTACATCATACTCTTCGGCTTGCCTCAGTTAACCGGTTTTGAAGCGAGCTTCGCCCCTTGAAACTACGCTTGTGTCATCTGGTTATCTATAGTTCGTATGTTGTTACCTACACTTATCTGAATCAGTCGAGTCATTGTACATATAGAGGCCGTCGCGTCAATTCCGGTCACGCAGTCGTCCAGTGTTCAAATGTCTTCTTGCCGAAGAGTCTGTCCTTGACGTTCCAGAGATATACTCGTTCACTGAACTCTCATGGACTGTCCATGTGTGACTGTTTGAAAAAGGCGGCTTTTCTCAAATGGTGAGCCTGTTTGGAACGGCAGAAAAAATGGTAACAAAATGCTCGTTATTAGCGAGCCATAACGTTTAATTTTTCTTGAGCGTACAGTGCTTGCTACTGTGAAGTAAACGGTGCGGACCGTAAGTGTTTGTCTGTATCGTGAACGTTGCTGCAACGTTGACTTCGTTGTTTGTCGTTGAGGCATGTCTTTTACTGGAAGATGTTTGGTTTCGCTGTCGCGAGCTGCTAGTCATCAGTGGGTGTGTCATTCAGTTTCGTTGTTGTGTACTGACTGATCCAAGTTGCAGACGTCTTATGCTCCATCGATCTAGATGGTTCAATTACACCAGAAAACTGGTAAACTAGTATAGGTCTCAAGCGTTCGATTTTTTGATCAAGATGACATCAGTTAGCTGTCTTTTATTCGTTTATTCATGACGATCATGAGTCTGTCCAGAAATTGTTGTAGCTTGAGCCACAACAATAACATCGAATATCCTAAAAGAGAAAACATTACTACAATGCGACAAAAAATGAACGAAATAAGGCTAAACAGAAAAACTAAATGTATTGTGGATACAAACAACCATTACCTGCAGCACGTTGCCATCTAGGGTAGCCTTCCTAGCCAGCGAGCTGAGTGCTCTAGAGGGACCCAGTTGGTCTGGAACTATTTGCCCGTCTTACTCAGAGGAATGGTTCGGGCGTCCATATTTTGTGGCCACGTCGTTGCTTCACTAACCTACAGTCTTACCCAACTTCAGGTGTTCTCAGTAAATATTGACCGATGCGATAAACCTTTGGCTAGCTTCCGGAATACATGACCCAACCATTACATAATGTACGCCTTAATCATTTGGCCGTCTCATCTTTTATCCCGAATATTCCAAAATACTCGCTGGCGAACTGCCATGTTGCTCACGCAATCATCCTACTGGACGTGGCCTATTGGGTGTAGCTAAAGATTGTCTGTCTACACCCTCATCACGAACAGTCAACGCCCATGAATCACGGAGAAAAATGGACAACCCACATTTTAGTAGTAACCGAACCTCTTTTCGATGCCACTAATGGCGAATATTATAAAGTTAACGCGCGCCTTTGCTACTTCCGCTGATATTTTCTGAGCAATGTTACATGTGTGTGAAGTGGTTCTGTCACCAAACTGAAGCGGACCGGGTACGTTAAAGAAGGTGAGAGTGTGGACACTCCAATATTGAAATGGAAATGTCTACTTTGAAGGTACGAAGAATATTCCATACATATCAGCCAGCCATTCACCCTGTTCAGCATGGTCCGCATGCCTTCGAAAGAGGAGTTAGACAGAACTGTGTCATATCGGTCAATTTAGCGCCAGATAGAAACCCCATGTCAATATCACTAAATTCCTCAAGCATACCTTTTAGAATGCCAACCATAGGTAGGGGAGATCGGATATTCCCTGAGTATTCCACTGGAACTGACAACTATTCGTACGTAAACTCCCATACCACGGAATGAACAGTGATTTTAACGGATTCATCTACTTCATGGTGAATGAACCAACTCCACGGGGCGTTACGAGCAATTGAATCAACGACACATCCCTTCAGGCTAAAAAGACCACAGTTGTCAATTGCTTATAGAAGCGTTGATGCTCCGAGAGCTGTTCTAAGATGGAAAGTTGATTTCTGCCTAATCTTGAGAACCACCGAAACAATTTGCATTGGATAATAACCAAACTAATCCATGTTGGGAGGTGTCTTCTAATTGTGATCTCTTCGATTGATCCTTTCGAGTGCCGGCCATACATGACTCGTAGCATCTAACAAAATGCATTTTAAATTCTGCCCATTCCTGGTTTATTTTGGTATTGATCACTTTGCTGATTGTACCGTTAACATTGTTCCATCCACTTTGACCAATCGAACTCTACTGACCACAATTACAATCTGCTCAGCTGTCAACCTAACTAGCTAAATTGTGTTCATACTTGGTCATAATGAGCACTGTCTGGTATGTAATACGGAGGTCGCCTTCTGAGCCATAGCCTGTTGTGCCTAGTCGATACCGGTTATGACGTGTACATGTAAAGTGAGCATCAAGAAGTAAACAGTAACTTTGTCCTGGTGTCGATCTCTTATAGTCCTAATTCTTAGAATGATCAGACTAACGAGGATGAACGAAATCGATGTCAGTGTTGAGTACACGGTCATGACAACCTCATTGAAACTATGGTCTCCTCTCTGCTCTAGATGAATTACGTATCAACTAATTTTTCTCGAAATCAAATTGTGTTCAATGTTGTTCAGTTGTATGAACAACGTAGATCGGAAATCCTATTCAGGAGTTATTTACCTCTCTCAAACTTAGCGTAAGGTTTTTGTTCGCAAACGATTGGGCTGCAAGATGCTGGCCAGTTTTCTACGGTTACATAAGATGGAAATACGGACGTTTGTGAATGAAAACTTTACAGTTTTTTATTCACTTAGTTACCCACACCTGCTTTCGTGTGTAGCATCTCCTGTTCCCATTCACCCCGCTAATTAGAAACCACATCACTTACAATGAGAATGGCGTTTTTGATGCATTTCTCCAATTAACCAAATAGTCTTTTGTTTGAATACAAACAATTACGTCAGTTCCAGCCACGATTCGAATATTGCACACATACACAGCTGTTTTACATAGATCACCTCACATCTTTCCGCAAGGAATTAAGACCAATTATTCAATTAAGAAGTCGGATTTTCTTCTGAGTTCTTTTAATTGTGTGCTGTCTTCTAATGATTTTAATTTCATTGTGAGAGGTGTGTCAATGAACCATGTGAAAGTCCGTACTCTGATTGAGCCTGGCGACCAACGTTTTGCGTGTATCATGCATGAGATAAACAGGGGCTTTACATGTTCGTCTTCATTTAACCGGAAGTGGACGTTTTTGTCTGGTTCAACAAAACACCACTTTCTGTTCGGTTATGTTGACAGAGTTCTGAGATTTCACGTGATTTCACATATTTAATTTGATGGTTTATGGACTTCCATAAGACATCTCACTAGGGATTTACAGATACTCGTCTGCTACTAAACAGGTGCTCATGGATGACTCGAGGAAGCCGTATTCATTTTGTTTCAGGTGCTTAAGTCGATATTACGGATACTACTCAGGGTTATTGAACTGTACATGCTGCAGATCACAGTTGTACTTTTGGGAGAATATTCACTTCATGATTTCCTGCTGTCTTTGGTGTTGTTTGTTTTAGCTCGACATGTTAACATCGCCAGTTACAAATCATGTGACTGTAGGTTCCGGCCTCAATTGTTCTTGCTGTGTGGGTCCTGGCAGCATGCATGTTACCTAGTTTGTTTTTATAGTGTTAGGCGTTTTGTGGTACATGAGCTGAAACGTGAATCGTTGTTTGTTTACGGTGATGACTTGTTAAGAAAAATGCCAAAGGTTTGCAGTCCCTTTCTCATCCTCGCATTGTGACAACTTTGCCCTTCTCCATGATCAGCCAGCATAGCAATAATCTTTACCCGAGTTTGATTTATCTCGTTCTCACATACTGTGTTTGTCTCCACATCGTTCGACTGACTGTATACCAACGGAGGCGAGCGTTTGGCTGCCATTATTTGGGCTCGTTTGAATTAGTGTAATGCCTCTTTTGTATACACCGACTTACAAAACTGCGGTTGTAACTGTCTCATAGTGGTTAGGTTGGCTCGAAGAACCTCGTTACCAAGTCGTGACTTTTTCCTATGTTGGCGGGGCTATGCGGCGAACACGACAACTAGAATTCACCATCGGAGACATTTCGTACTTTTTCTCACTGCACCTCAACCGAATTGTTCGTCTGTGGACGTAAGTTTCGTTAATTTGAAACAATGTATATGGTCTGGGTACTCAGTGTTCATGAATGCCATCTCTTTTGCCTGTGCTTGTCATGTGATCGAAGCAGCAGCCATTCATTGAAAGATGACATATTTGACGTTATTACCTGACTCCGTAGAGCATTAAGGTTCTGACGTCTAAGGTCCAGAGCACACTACTGTCCTATGAGTAATGAACTTTGTCCGAATTAGCTCACAGTCGAAGTCCAATATGCTTCTGTTGTTCTTTTGATCCGCATCTTACTTTGGCTGTTTTGTTTGTTGTAAGACATAAGTTTACTGCGTTGTTATGATGTGCTTTTCTCCCCTAGGACGGACAGCCGCTAGACTGCCAACCAACGTCCATCCCGATTATATTTTCATTGTAACTTATATCCATGAGCATTGTTGCCCATCCGAGGTGGAAGTCATGTGTCGTCGACCTGGCGGACTCACAGACGAAAAAATACTCGGGCGGTTTAACTTTTGTTTCAGTGTGGTCACTGTAAATAACGGTCTCGATACAAAACTATTGGTCTGACCAGTTGTCTAGATATTTCGATCTGCCATTTCGAAACAATAACAGGTTTTGTAGTGAATTCGATATATTTAGACAGCAGTTAATAATTTCCCAATATGTAGAGGGTTTATGTAACAAACAGACCACCGACTACGCATAAAATTAGCTCTTAGGTTGTTGATTGAATTTTTCTGTGTGATTCGATCTGGAGCTGCTATGGCTAATTTCAGAACTCTAGATTAAAATCTATGAGAATGACACTATCTATGTTGGCGAGACTGACTATGAAATGCCTGCTCAGACGGTTTCTGTGCAGAGGTAACAACGTGGCGATCTATAGCACTTTCTAGGTTTCAATGGACAATCATTGTACTGTTGTCAGCATTCATCGTTTGTTATGTTGGTTCTACTTTATTGCCGTGGTAATTGAAACGTTCTTCAGTAAGATAGCCTGTTGTTCACAGTAACACCGTTCTCAATTTTGACCTTCTTTTTGTAGTTAGTTAGGTAATCTTTTCCGATTAGGGCAATTGTGTCAATCTGGAAGTCGAGTAGCATGCAGTTGGTATATGGGTAACTAACCTTGGTGCTTTTTGCGCATTCATCTGATCACTTAATGCGTTAATCACACAAAATGAACGACACATCCTACAAAGCCTATTCAGTGTTTTCTTTTCAAACAGTTATGCGTTTCATTCTTGAGACACGAAAGTTCATGTGAGATTGTGGATGATGCATTTATAGTAGATGATCGATGGTTACACCACTTCTCGGTTCCGTTTAAGCGACGCTATTAGGGTTGTAAACATAATCTAATTTACATTTCCAGAGTTGTAACCTTAGACTGCACAAATGTCAAAAATGTACGTTGAACCGTAAAGTGCTGTGTATAAGTCGCTTATTTATACAACATCTATACGATATAGTCTGCAGTCCATCATATCGTCCTTTTAAATTGGATTTCTACACTTCCATCGCACAACTTGTCCTCTCAAATGTGATCTCTCTGTTTGTACCGCTACATTCTTTCATGTTTGGAACATTAGAGCCATTGATCTGCAGCTCTGTTGTACATTGCTATACCCTCAATCTGGCGCTTGAACCAGACACAAGAATGTTCACAAATTGAACACATTTAAACCGTTTCCAGATGACGTCATCAACGATAGAGTCTGAAGGTAACATTTTAAAGAAATCTCATGAGGTCCACCGTTTTTTATATCGAGGATGTTCTCTATACTGCTAACCAAATCGCATCTACCTTCTGCTGATGGCATGTTTGTTTCAGATTTGATGCTGGCGGATCCCATCATCAATTATTTGTACCAACGCGAGCTGAAAATGTCATTTCTACGCGTTCTTTTAAGAGCAGACATTTTTTAAAATGACTAAATAAGCACAACACAGCTATTGTGTTGTCTGTATGCATACTAGATTTATGGGGAGTCTTTCTGACTATTTTACGCACAACATGGCCAGATCGGCTAGCTGACCACCTAGCAGTTTGCAGAGGCGAATGTGTCAGATCAAGTGTGAAACGTATGACTGATTATAACTCAGTGTCGATTATCTACTCGGTCGACACATCATGATCTTTGACTTTTCATCCTAGCTAACAATCAGTATTCAGAGTGGGGGGTGGGGTTCAGTTGACCCATTCATAGTTTGCTGTGTTTGCTATTAAAGAATTGTAACTTATATCTCATCCCCATAGACTTTTTAGTTAGACCCTTTCGAAAATCACCATACTTGAGTTCCGCTCCTGTTAGATTCTGTCAGTAGTGCATTTTCCGTGTGACGGCTACGATCACCTGAGAGTGATGTTCGACTTATATCAACGAAACCTTCTACCACTTACCAATAATCAAAATATTGCTCTACAAATTGAATACTTTTTGTGATTTCAACGTGCCGAAAAGTCTTGATCCTGAGGTCATCGGTTAGAGCTAACAGAAGTACCTAGAAGCCACTGTTGCTGAGTGTTTACATATAATATTTCACTCGTGCTTATTGTGGGGTCAGTAACGCAGAGGTCAACACAGTTGCCTCATGAAAGCGTGACTAACTCTACTAACAGCAAAACTGCAGTACCGTATTTCGTTTCGAAATCGATGGAATGGGAAATCTATGGGAATGTGACGGCTGTGATCATCTGTTCAACTTTTATCAACCAAATCCGATGCCAGTTTTCAACACTGTTTCGCTAACTTTGCACTATTTCAATTATTCCAATTTTTGTTCATTGATTGTCCCTCCTGCCCTCGGTTCGATTTCTTTAAACGAAGACAAAACTGTTACCTTAATTTTGCTTTGTCTTGTTCCTGTTTCGGCTCAAACTTTTATGGGCGATTCTCAATTGCTAACACTCATCTTCACGTATGTGGGTGTTCGCATTCGAACACTGTCTAACACGTACACATTGAAGTGTTTTCCGATTCAGACCATTTCGATCAAGTACAATTCGACTACACTACACTATGTGTATGCATGTCATTATTTAGGTTGTCATGACCACCGGTCAACGCCCACCTTGTTTACCGTTGGGTGGATTCAGTACAACCCTCATGCCTGATCATTTCGTGAGTACATTTTTGGCCGTGGTTGCCTATTTTAACCGACCTAGACTCCGTGATTTCCTCGCCACATTTACGTCTTTAATTTCTGTCTTTGTTCTCTACTAGTCAGTCGTTTTTTTTAACCTAACCATGTGAAACCGTTCGTTTGTAGTGTCCCCGGAAATCCTCTGGTGTACATTTAAGTCGTGTTCAAAGGGCGTTCCATGATGGATTTTTACCCTTAAGACTAGACGTACTCTGTTAATTAATAATCTATGTACTTAACATGTATGTGTTTGTTTAAACTGATGAACAATGGTCAGTAGTTGATTCCAGTTACTCACTATCCAATTGATCGCGTATATTTGGCTTCTTGTTCTATGTTTGTTGCCTGATTGTATTCTGATAAGACCGCCTCTTTCCACTTATTCCACAGGGGTATCATTCGCGTTCGGATTATGGATGACAACGATTACGAGAAGTCAGAATTCTTCTACGTCCAATTGGGTGAACCGATTCTGCTAGATAAAGATGGTAAGGCAACCTAACTATGTTTCCTTCCATTCGTTTTTGACCTTATTCTCCTGCCTTGGTGGATTTTTTCACATGGTTGACTTGCTTACCTACTTAGACCTTGTGAACCACATTCGGTGTTCTACGCTCTCCTTCTCCCCCCTCATCGGCACAGTGAATAGGGAACAATCACGAGGCCTCGTTGTGGGTATTTCAGAATCCGCACTCTTGATGTTCGAGACATATTCTCTCAGTTTTAGCTCGGTTTTAAGCAATGACTTGCAGACATATAAATCGAGTGGTTCGTCAGCGTCGCTTGAAACATCCAGAGAGAGTGGACTCTGCTGCAAGGTTATTAACACAAACCCATTTTCTAATCAAGCGTTTTTATCAGTAGCGTTCTTTTCTCCACACTGTTTGGTTCATCTGAAAGTTTGATCATAATCTGAGGATGGGTCTTAGATCAATCATATGTTTTGTCTGCTGTAGATGTTTTGATAATGCATTGATTGCACAACTAACCTCTGGATTGTGGTTTGACTTTGAGGTGTGTGTTGGAACTACATGTCCGATATTTTTAGCTCGTCTTTCTGATACTAGCTCTTTTGAGACTGGTACTTCAAGCGATACTCCAAGCTGCGTTCTGGAACTCGATTTGCGCAACTTTACATTCGCATCCCCATTTAATGTAGTGCACATGATTACGACACGCTCCACGTGTGAAGAGACAGTGAGTACTTACTCCCTGGAATTTGTCACGAGTGATTGCCGAAGTCACGTGGTCAGCGTGAGAGTTGTGTTTCTTCTCATCAAAGGTACGGGCAACACATAATCCTAATAAAATATGGTCAACATGGCTAATATTTCATCAGCTCTACTTTATTCTCAACTCAGGCAAGTGAATTGAGCTCGGAACCACGCTTTGGCGATTCACGCGCCCTGTACTTGTTTGACTGAATCGTCCATAAAGCGTGGCGCTGAAAGCTACAGGAAGTTTATTTTACAGATGCATCCTAACTCGCCTCTTCAGTCAGGCTTGTTCAATTTTCAAGATGTAAAGATCTTTACATTTGATTAGTTGAGGTTAATCGCGAGTAGTTGCAATAAGTGAAGTGCCATATCTCTAACCTACTAGATAATCAAATCGGGGCTTGCTGTTCTCATTGTTGTTAACAGTTAGGTTTCAGTATCAGCTGTCAATGATAATATTGATGGCAGTCAACACGTGCTAACAGTCATATATATATATATATATATATACAATGTATACACAATATATATTTGCACAATGGTATACATTGTGTCCAGGTAACAAAACAAATCGAAAACTAAGTTCTATTAGAAATGTACTTGTGAGTTGGATTAGGCGTTAAGGATGTGTTTTTACATGATTTCACTATTCTCATAGTCGTCTACATTATCTAATGCTGTTTACTTCCGGTTGCGTGGCATACACATGTTATGCACTGAATAGTCTAGTCTAGTCATCCGTGATTAAAACTCCGAACTCACTTTTGCGGTGCAAATTTGATTCCGTTGACGTCATTCATACTTGTATTGTTCATTCCACGTTTATGATTCTTCGGTACTTTTTGAATGGAATTCAGTTTTATACAAGTCCTCTTAGGGCATCATCAATTGTGACTGCCAATGAATATCAGCCATCGCTAAGTCGTAGTTAATAGACAGTTGCCGCGGCTACTCCATGGTTCACATTTTAAAATGGCCTATTGGGCTGTCAGACTAACTAAGTGTATCTCAAATGTATAGTTATGTAAAACCATGTATAGTTATCAAACCTTTAGACTAAATCTAATTTTCTGAAGTTACCCGCGGACTTCTGTTCGATACACGTATGATATTGTCTTTCATCCCACTGTATACGTCATATGACTGATTGATGCTTCTATTGTACGTACACTGTTGACTTTACAGTCGGTAACCTGTGAGTACTCTCCAATGTACGGTTATTCTACGAACATTTCACTCAGTAACACTTCACATCTTGCCCCCGTTTGCATCTGTGTAGGGTGTTGGAACGGTCCTGTGTGTGTGTGTGTGTGTGTGTGTTATCAAGTGATATCAATTGATCTCAGTTTAGTTTTTATAGTAGTACTCTGTTCAAACTTAGGGACCGATATCACGGTAAAACTGACACTTATAGGCGACTATTGACAATATTGTGTACATATCTCCATCGAAATGATCCACAGTTTTATCTGCCATCGGATATTTAGTTTACTTTTTGCTGTTGGTTCGTATTCTCGTCGTAAGTTTCATTTTAACAGGTACCTATAGAGCGAACGATTTGATATGGTCAGTTTTTGCGTTACCATAGCGAGAATTCTTGAGAATGTACTGTTTGGGCGTATTTTGATTGACATAGCTATCGTTTTCACACAGTTTTTCGGAACTGCTGTGCACTCTAGTTGTTCAAACATCTGGTTTCAATTGATGGCATTACCCGTAAATTATCGCACTGCGTTTTGAGATTACCGTTTAGACCAGAAGTCGGTTCGTTGGTGGTTTACACGGCCTAGCTTTTGGTTATTTGGTTTTCGACTTGTAGTTTTAGGTATTCACGCAACAAATGTTTGCGTACAGCAACAGCAGACAGTGTTCCGCGTTACCTAAATCAATGTGTTACGCGAATACACATTTTAAGTAAACTTTATTCCTCATTCTGTTCAAATCGTCCCTATAGTCGATGGGTTTCATACATGTTTAAGTGCCTGCCAGATATTTGCTCCAACAACATTGTGTTCTTCACAAAACTCCTCGGTTATTCACCTCACTCTTTAACGGACTCGATTCAACCACAGTGACCTTGAAACGGAGTATCTAATCCATTCAGGTACTTTTCTCGTGAAATATTTCAGAGTGGCATTCCATTAATTTCATGAAAAAGACATGTGAGTTTAAAACTGCATTCGCAATGGGGTTGGATGGGTTTGGTCTTCATATTTTATTTTTTTTGCTTTGCTTATTTATGCCAGTATGATTCACATCTGTGTTCCTCAGTGTTAATTAATTTGTTTGTGTATCTTCACTGTAAATTATCTAACCTTTGTCTTATACATAATACTATTACACGAATTAATTACTACCGAAGTATACGTTCTTTACGTCCCATATTAGTATTTGCAGTACAAAATTGCTGGGAAAAATTCCGTAGGGCCGGTGCACTTTCAGGAGGTCAGTGTTTTTGATCGGAACCGTACTTCTGTGTGATTACCATAGCGTGGACTCTAACTCCTTAACAAATACAGCACGCATCACCCCCACCCCTATCCAAGTGATTGTTTTCAAAGAGTTATCAGTTTGCTTAATTTCTCCTTTTTAGATTGGCCAAAATCTTACTGTTTACACCGTCATAATGCACGCTAATTTTCATCAAGCTGGCCCTGGTATTATGTCGTCTTTCTGTTAATCAGAGAACCGCTTGTAAATTCTACAATAATTTTTATTTTTCCTGGTTGGAATTGGGTGTGGGTTCCGTCATTCCATTCTGCTTATCTGTTTTCCTTTGGATCCCCATAAATGTACAAGCTACTTCGACATTGCTATCTGCATCTTTCCCCGCTGGCATACAGAGTTCTAACCGTCTTCCAGTTTTGCATCAATCAAAGCTGATGTAGTTAGTGATCACGTGCTTGTCCCGTTTTACATTTTGATGCGAATTGAAGTGGATAAGGGCTATCTACAAGCTTTATGATATTTTATTCACTTGAACGCAAATTATTGCTTCCTGTTTTTGAATCCAACTGGCTTATTGAAGGTCTTTTAAAGTGACCTCTAAATTTTGACATTAGGTCACAATGATAAGGGTGTGCGTATGGTAATCACCTCCCAGAAAGACCACTGATAGGACCAACCAAAAATAATGGTGGTCTGTTTGTGATTAAGGAAAATCCGGACTGTATGCATTCACGGTACACAAGAAACTGACAGATTGTATATTTTATTCATTGTAAAATTGTTCACTGTAACCGTTTGAATATCAGACACTTGGTGCCACGTTTTTTAAACTAGTTCAAGTATTCTTGTGATTTCAAGTTGAGCATCACCCACAATTGATCGCAGCTGTCGCATTCCCATAGACTATCCAGTCAACCCCTTTCGAAAAGAAGCACTAGACTCGAGTTTCGCTCTCATTAGAGTTCGTCAGTAGTGCATATCATCGCCACTGCCGGGACTAGTGCTCCGGCCACACTGTTCATGAGGCAACCGTGTTTGCCGCTGCGCCATTGACCTCACGTTAGGCTTGACCGAATTATCATATGTGAACGCTCAACCACTTTCGCTTGTGAGTAATGGTTACTACTGACGAGCTCTAATGAGAGCGAAACTCGAGTCTAATGCTTCTTTTCGAAAGGGGCCGACTGGAAAGTCTATGGGGATGCGACAGCTGCGATCAATTGTGGGTGATGTTCAACTTGAAATTAACCAAATCCTCGACTACTTATTAGTATTCTTGTGATTGTTGATGACACATAAACACATTGTCTGCAATGGAGTAACTGGGCGCACCTTCCATTATTTCATGTTCATTGTTAAAAGAGTACTGGTGATTTGTTAGGCATGGGTTAAAAGCTGAGTTGTGTAACTAAAATCAGAGTAAAGTACCGCGTACGATCGATATCTGCGTTCAGTCGTTCTCATTGGATAACTTTAGTGGACTACCAATGATAAGGTATGCAGGTGTACAGGTGGTAGTGAGTGTCAAGCCGTTTTGAGTATGCACATAATTAGGTGGTTAGGCCATGCCAGTTGTTTGCTACACCAAGAACATTTTGTCAATGTCGCGATCGACTACCGCAAGGCTGGAATGGACAGATAGCTTGGAGGAATAAAGTCAATCACTAAGGTGTTTATCAGTGTAAGTCGGGTTCATCTCCTGTACTGAGGCCATCACGTGGTCGACAGCTGGAGACGTTGGGTGAGGTGACGATCAGTTGGGCTCAGTGGGGCGAATATTGTCATTCGATTGCTGGGTTGTCAGTAAGGCCAGTGCAATTGCTGACACGCGCAAGCGAAAGACTTAACGTAGCTGCCTTGCCAATGGTGCCTTATTTTCATTTATTGCTCGATTGTTTGTTCCCAAAGTGTAGGCACTTTGCTGTTGGATATTTAGGTTTCGGTTTGTGATCTTTCGGCTGCACTTAATTTAACAGAGTGCACGCCAAAGTGATGTTCTCAACCCACCACTGATCGTTGGTTTTAAATACAACAGCTGGACAAAAATGGCTTTCGTCTTTATTGAATTCGGTGAGATAATGGACACTACAGGCTATCTTCAGAATGATTATGTTAGCTGTCTGGCGTGCACTATCTGTAAGAATTCATTGAATAAAATCGTGATGTTAACCGTCGCGGTTTCTTTAAAGAAGGTGAACCAGAACTGTGATCCTTGGCGGTATCTGGTGGAGAGAGAGAAAGTGAGGTGATATTTGCGTGAACCTGAATTTCTATAAAGGTCCCACAGGGCTACATAAAAATTGTCTCCTTGAGAGAGGTAATCTTTTCTAGAAATGACTTTGAGAAGAAGAAATGTGTGTATATATGAAAATGCTTTCTCTTTCCCAATTTTACAATATTTTGATTCTCCGTTTATTGGCCAACGTTGTTTCGTTGTAATATTCGTCAAGCTCTCAGCTATCACTCCCAAGCCACAGTCAAGTACACTTGAGACAACACCTTACATTGTTTGCTAAACGAACCGTTTACTGCAGCACAGTTTGTGTCGGTTAGCAGAAGCGGACGTGAAACGAAAAGAGCATGGCTTGTACATGCAACTCGCCGCATTTTTTTGACTTATTGTCTGCTGTCTTGAAGTAAACAAAACACTAGTGTCTGTGGTATTCATTTCTGAGCATTGATCGATCACGTGACGTTTGCTACGTATCCTTCATTCATCCATTAACCACTTCACTTGACTCAATGCAACGGCATCAGGCTCGTCAGGTTGACCATCTAAGACCAAAATATAGCAGTTATTTGGAACCTGGAGAGCAGATTGATAGGTCGCATTTCTACAACAGAAGGTTAGATAGAAGTGTGCATATGGGACCCTCAAAGGTAAAAGATTCAACAGTGATATTGACATTCTCACTTTGCATGATGGTGCTGATTCAGTCCATGCATGGCGTCTTATCTAATCTGTTAGATCACACCGTCAGCCGGCTGAGATCGGTACAAGAATGTCTAATAGAAATACTTGCTACCATTACTCCTCGTCCACATTGACTGAATATCCTTAGGTAGCGGTATTCTGATAGATCGATACTTCCCTGCGCAACAGTTTGAGTCGGCTTACAGCGAAAACAGTCTATTTCGAGGTGAATTCCCACTAATTGCGTTGATCGTTTGTCATCTCTTTCTAACGTATGATCAAAGCCATGGTGCTTTTCTCCGTTTCCGTAGTCAGCCTTGAGCATACATCAAGTCTAACAATAATCTAAGGTGACAATATGTTGGAATGGTTTAAGGTCAACTGGTAGTTGCCTTACGCCTTGAATGTGTCACTGCGTCTGTCTATTATTGTTGGTCACAATGTGCAATCTTGACCAGTCAGCACGGAAACCCTTTGGGGCTGCACTAAATGACCCTCGCAAAGAGATGATCTTTACTGAAGCGTTACCAGTATACTCGGTAGTGTATCAGTGTCGCATGTCTCGTCGAACTTGCTAGACCTTTAACCTTTGTCCCGCACCACTTTTCAGCCGGTGTGACAAAAAAGGCTGACATTAGCGACTATATTATTCGTGAAAACCACTCAGTCCTGTGATGGACCCGTTCCACTGTTCTCTCATTCAGCATAGGACTTCTGAGTCAATTTCATTCAACACTGGCGCTACTTCCGCTTTTCAGTGCAAATCTTAAGGTGCCTATGCATCACTACATTCAGCACTTGATTTTTACTGATGCTCACTCTTTCAGTCATGGAACATGTTAGCTTGTCACCATTGTCACTGGTGATAATCTGCTGTTTTTATTCAGGTGGTCAAAAGCGGCTATACATAGTGCTGCGCCTCTTGAATCAACAAACTTGTTTCGACCTGTATGTACCTGCATCTGGGCTTCCAACAATACTGTCAAATCTTGGACAGTGTACATGGGTAGAGGAAATATTGTATCGTGAAACGCTGTTCACTCTTACATATATCTCTCTTAACCTATGTGTTTATGAATTGTAGCCTCGTTCGGGCTTGTCCTGAGTGCCAATGTTCGTCCCATGTACAATCGATAGCCTCTACCCCGTCTTTTCGGGTTTACAGTGTTCATAGATTGACTACTTAAAGGTATCGTCTGCGGTAGTCCCTTTAAGGGCACACTGGAACCGTATTTTTTTCGGTGTAGTGGGAGCAGACTGGAATCGAAATACAGCCCATGCAACGACTGTCTGGGAGCCTTTGCGCAGACTGTCGATCACCCTACACATGCAGAGGATGTTGAAACCTGATCTTCAGTTTAATATAAACTGCACATTTAAGTGAATCTCGTGGAAGGGGGGTGTTCCTTGCTTAAGAATTGGTCTATCGCTCTCGATAATGAAATGTGTCGGCGTCAGCCCTTGTGAGGGTTTATCCTTGTTGGAATGGACTAGTATATTCTCAAATTTCTAACCTGTTTCGATACCGATCGCCTTCCAGTTTGTTTCGAAATCACAGCTGTAAGGCAGTTTATGTTAACACTATCCATATTTTCTTTTACGTTTCCTCTTCTAGATCTGGATATCTGCGTTGATTGCTTTTATCAAGTTTCTATGAGTATCGTACTTGAATCGTAGCTGATGCCCTCTTTAACCTCAATGCACGTTTTATTCGTTACCGTGTTCTATATACCCAAGAATATCGTGAAACCCATTAATAATAACGGTGGTCAATTTTCCTATTTCTGGATTAATTTGTGCGGGTTTCAGTTGGTTTGCTCACTGTTGAAAATTTCCTCTCCCTGTCGTTAACTGTTGAGAGTATGATGTCCAATGCGAGAGTGTTCCATGTGTTTCCACATGCACTTCATACGAAGCCATTTTTCTGCGTATTTATCCAATGCTTCCGGCCTACCGGACTCTGATATTTATCATCTACCTGTGCAATTCAACCAACGTCCACTATGTAGTGTTTAATGGCACGGACCACGAAACATGTATGAACTAACATGTCTTTTGTAAAAGATGTAACCGTTCTTTGATTTGCCTGATTGCGTGATACACAGGTGTGCGCATTTTGTCAGATTGGCCTAGTTTTATTTTACACTTTCAACTCGTGACCGGACAGGGCATTGTTGAATCCAGCATTCAGAAGTTTAACTTATTCTGCTACCACAGATAGTTTTGTTAGCCACCAAACCCATTCGTGTGTTTTTGGTATGCATTCTGTAATTCCCTGTATATACGTCCCTCCGTGAATTTTTTTTCTCTTAATAAGTTTTATCTCCATTCTCTTTTCATTA
>JTDE01001358.1:90855-104638 GCA_014338405.1 Paragonimus skrjabini miyazakii | reverse complement strand
GTTTTAATCAACATGATCATGGAGTAATGATACTGCCGCTTGATAGCCTAATGAAACGCTTTGCTGACAAACTATTAATGGCTGTTGAGAACTAGACACTGTTGTCAATGTAACTGTCTCTCATTTGTCATATGCTCTACAGCATTTCAGAATTCCCTTTTCAACATCTTCGTTGGTAAATCATCACAACTTCGAATCAGTTTGTAATAATAGAATGACTCATGCAAAAAATGTGTCTCCGTTATAGAAATTAATCGGAAGTTTCGAAAGAAGGAGAGATCAGGGAAAGCAGATTTCATTAAATGGTTTATCATATTGTGACCACAAAAGGCGCTTAGCCTGCGAAGTTGTTCATTGCATGAAATCTCGCACAGGTTATGTTGAAACATAGGACAACGAACGCGTACAGTCATTTGCGTGGCTCACGTGCATTCACACATGTTGGGCAACAGTATATTGTTATTCGCCTCGGTAACACTTCCCCATAATGCATACACACTGTTCCAACAATCACTTCAGGTCCCTTGTCTTTCTGGCGTTGAGATTCGTCCCTTAGTTCCCGAATGTATGCACTATACTATTCACAAGCGAGGCTGCCTGTTGCACAACAGCCGGAATCGCCGGCAACGTTGACGTCATACGGAAACTTCTTGGTGTGTGTATAATACTACGATACTGCCTCCTCCTCAATAGTCTGTAATAAGTGTCGCGATGACATTCTTTAGTGCAGTAGCTTCCAAGGCCGACATGAAACACTGGATCGCATTCAAAAACTGTAAGAGGGCAGTAGGAAGGGCTAACCAAAGCTCATGGTAGTGTGTAGCCAAGAGCTGATGCCAGATTTCCTTGTTTGTGGATAATTCCCGCAAAGGTTTATGGCCACGTGTTCATTCTTCATAATTGCTTCACTTGTTCCTCTGGCTGCTGTGCCTGCTTGGTTCAATTGAGACAGTCACATTTAATTCAGTGGTTCGCTACCCTCCAACCTAACGAGCTCAGGCTTATATTCGGACGTCAGGTGAGGAGTGCGCAGCTTTCCCAATACAGCTTGTCTAGTCCGCTGGCTGTTTAACCTCTTGGAGCACCACTCATTTATAAAGTGCAAACCGAGTGAACCATAGGTGAAGCTGATTATTGATTCACACAGCGGCAATCTCAGGCCAATCAGCAAAAGCAGGCATACTCGCCAATTGTCATGCGATGTGACGATCAGGTAATGATGAGCACCGATTGGCGCGATCAGACACGACGGCCAACACTGCGCAACCACGTAGCTTGCGAGAAACTACCAACAAGGTGAGCAATATTATTAGATGATAAGTCGATATTACAGACACAAGACAAAAACGTGACATCCAGTGAGATCAGACAAGCCACCAAACAATGAAGATAGACGAGCAAGTCATTCAATAACCTGAAGTGTCCATTATAACTACAGCTTTGTTTTACGCCACAGTGGATTTCATTTTGGGTTCAGCCTTGGTCTTGACTCCAAGAGTGGTCGCTGAACGCCGAGCGTCCAACGACACCGCGCAGGGTTGAACCACATGGAGAGACTTTCTACGGCTACATCCAGGCGTGGTTGGAATTTGGTGGTTTCTCCATTAGGAATCGCGGGATGGCTGACCCTGTTTGTTACTGATACTGCCGGTCATAATGGCGTCGTTGAAAATAGCGTTCGAACACTTGTGAGACCGAAAAGCTGTCCTGGTCGTAGCTCCATTCATGGCAATTATATGAGTATGGGTCCGTGCTGATATCCTGCTTGTGTATGGTGTTTTCATAGAAGTCAGCTAAGTCCACTTACTAGTCATGATTGGTTGTGAATAAATATTATATTGGTTGTTTTGTTTAACATCACCTACAAATTTTATGCCTAATTCTATCAGTTTATTTTTCAAATTGTGACAGATAAATGTGAAAACTATCCATTCCGTGATTTGGGTATATAACCACTTTATGTACAAGACCTAGAAGGATGATGCATTTTGTGTTGAGCTTTTTTCCATATTGATGGGCAGCAGGTGCGTTATGGATTCCGTCCATTCATTTCTGTTTCGACATTCTATGTGAAAGCTTTTTTCTGTTCGTGAGATGAAAAAAATTGAGCATCATTCATTGCGTATGGGGCTCGTTGTTCGATTGAAATACCCATCCACTATTCCCTCGGTTGATTACACACTAGCATTGAGTTTCAGCCGTTTATGGTTATCCCCACTTACATTCCTGTGCAGCATCACCTAGGTCGACTTATACGATCGCCTATCCATTTTCATCAGTTTGATTATCGTGTGAATTTAGCGACAGATGTTCGAATCACGCACAATCGTTCTCGAGTATTGTTAAGTAAAACATTTTATACAGTACGTTTTCTATGTAGTCCAGCTGTCGTGATGTCTGTGTGACTAAAAAAAAGCCACTCATCCTTTGAGCTTGCAAGTCTTGCAGTTACGTCAACGTTGGTTTACATTTAGTGCGGTTGGTTCTTCTATGCGACTGGCATACTATGTTGGATGATGGCGCTCACAACATCCTAGTTGGAAGATTGATCTGATGTGTACATAGTGGAGCACTTTATTCAAATTTTTCGAGCTGGTTGTCCCTTCCATAGACTTTAAAGTTACTGCACATGACTGTTAGGAATTGGTTGCTTTGATACGTGGATACCAGTGTTGCCCAACGAGTTAAGTTGTGCAGAAAAGAATTCCAGTAGTAAAGGAAAGTCAGTAAGCAAAACAAACTAATTCTTAACAGCTGTCAGTAGTACATCCTCCATATTAAACACGACTAATTAGTGTACGCTTTATGAAAATGTTCTGAGCTTGATGGATCGAACTGAACAAACGTTTTGTGCCATTCACGTTACTCGTTTGTTTGGAAAGGAATATGCTCTGATATTTCATTTATGTTTAACTCAAATGTAACTTTTGATCTCGTCTAATTACGCTAGGTTACCTCGTTTTCGTACTTATGGTCTATTTTGTTCGTCAGCCTAACTCATTGCGACTTGCTTTGAATCATTGTAATTTTCTTCAAAGATAACTTATTCGTAACATTGAGCACTGGGGTTATTTAATAGTATAGGTTTTTATACCCGTTTCCAACACTTTCCATTGATTGATCCGAGACAGGATTGACTAATCTGAGTGGTTCTCTTTCGAAAAACTTGCAAATAGCCACTCACGGATCTGTGGCTAAGTGACCACATTAAAAGGTTGGCTATTTTATGGGGACATAGATTATGTATACATTGTCTAATTAACACAGGTTAGTAAGTCCTAACGATGAGAATCGCAAACGATTTCTTTGTTTACTGCACGGCATTGTATAGACCACAGCAAAATTGGGTCAACTGAGTGTCAACATACAAAATGTAGAACTGCCCTTTTAACGAAAATGTGATAGTGACTGAGCCGTTCTTTTTTTGCCAATCGAGGTGTGTTATCCAGCTTAGTCAAAGTGTGAGGTGAATCGATAATCCACTTAGACAGCTGAGTGTGCGAAACGTGTGCTCATGCATGAAAGTGGGGTCAGCCGAAAGAGAGTCGTATTTTTCACACTCAGTACGAGCCGGCTGATGGGCGTTGATTGCCCGTGCCCATTCTTTTTTGTTCGAATGTGTATATGATAAATTTTTACTACTGTCGGCCGAACTGGTTGGGTGCATGGAAAGTGGATACGGATTTTATTTTTCATGACAAAATCTTAGTTCCGTCAGAAACTGTTGATTCTACAGACCAACACGTGACAAACTTGACCACATATTGACTCAAATTCTGCATGACGTGCCTCAAGGTTTTGCCGCTTACTATTGCACATTGTACCTTTGTTAGAAGTACACTTAGACACACACGAAAAACATACTTTTTCGATAGATCTTCATTTTACTTTCTTGTGAATTCAAATGAGTGAATGTTCCGTGGGATCATAATCGTTGCAGAATTCAATAAAGGTGAGTCATTAAAAGTTGCGAACTTTCCAAGTAGGACTACTTAATTAAATCCAGTTTTACTACGGATTACCCATAGGAACTGATCGGGAGCACTGAACATGGGACATTCTTAGGGACGTGTCCACTTACCATAGAGGCTGTTTACAGGATCATGAATATACTCTAAAGTAAGCTTTATAGTTTACATGTATGTGGCAGTGTTAAGATTCATTCAGAATTCGATAACGCATGAGTACAATACGTGTTGTGTATCGATATCCCTCTGTCTCCCGGTGTCTACTAAACATGTCAAACCCTTGAGTCTTATACGTTGTACGGATCTTTTGGAGCCATCTAACTGTTGGTCGATGGATTTCCATTCTAAAAGAACTATTCTATTCGAGGTACAGATTCGCATTGTACTGCTCTTGTGTCGCCTACACGGCGGGCTTATGGTGTGGACGACTTAGCATGCTACACGCAGTGAATCCTGCTAACATACTTAATACATACATATCACCAAGGTAGTTACACTTTTATCTCCAACCATTGAACCTGTTTTTCCCTATTGTTTGCAACCGTGCACTCATTGTCTTGTATTAGGTGTTTTCTCGGACAGTTCCACATGTAAGTTAATCGTGGTCTTTCTGCGACCTATCCGACTACACACACACCATGTGTCCACTGTCCTTGTCTGGACTTGGACCCAGGCGTTTGCTATCCAGTCGAATAGTCGCAGCCACAATCGTTCGCTGTTGTTGTTGTTGCTGTTAGTATTATTGTTGTTGTTTTCCTCAATCACAAGCATGTTTTACAGTCAGTTCTGGTGTGTGCAGTTGCATATTGTATAGCCTAGTTCATTTTTTTCGCATACATATGCGTTTTTCTTTCTTTCATGGAGCAATATTCACATCACAGCCATTGTCCACATTTGTGATATTGTCTCACTTGGATACTCGATAAAGAAGCGAAGCATCCTTTTCATATCTATACTGATCATCCATTGGTATTTCTAAGGGCAGACTAAGGTGTGGCTTATTTTTTTTGCTGTAGCTACCAATTGTTTATTCGTGAGATACATTTTTATTTAGAAGTACAGAAGAAAATTGCTTTCGTTTTCATCGTCATGTGGTTTTGCTCCATGTTTATTTCGTTTTTTCCAAAGTGTGCTTAACCCTCTCATAATGGTTATCGTGTGGTTGTGGTTATATTTTTTCCATAGAATAGTGATGAGCGTATGGATGCTCCCACGCTTGTTCAACGTTGACGAAATACTTGCGACGCAGACATGGTTAATAACAGCAGGTTCCCAAACCCTAACAACTGTACCAACAAGTTTTCTGAATATTCTCGCCCAATACCTTCATCATACATGAAAAATAGTTTTTTGTTTGTAAGGTTCGACCACAGAAGAAGCCGGATCATGACAAACCCGTTTATCAAGGCGAGCACTGCTAAGATACTCAAACTTCAGAGTGGCGTCTCCAAGACCTTATGATACCTGTTCAGCTTCACAGGACCCATTTCCTCCAGTCTTCATCACAATGGACACGTGTTACACTAATCTGGGTGAGGCAAATCAAGTGGCTGGAAAAACTAAGTTGTGTACCTTTACTGTTAATCAGTGAGTTTGAATTCTATTAGGTTCAAAATCAGTTGGGCTGATTTATAAGGGATTTGCGCCTCCACTTCACCTGTGCATGAGTGCAAGAGTACCGTTTGCGATTAACAGTGCATAGGGCACTAACTCCATGGGCTTCGGTGCTAACGATCATCGTTAGCCCCGTGAATTCAAACACCAGCTGCTTCGCATGCTTCCTTCGATTTACTAATGTCCAAACTCTCTTTGACTTACTGTTTCTTTGCAAGCAAAGCAGTGTGATGTATGAGCTGAAGGAGTGCCGAACCAGGTCACAAAGAATTAGGCATGCAACGGTCACATATTTAGAATTGCTGTTCAGCTGTACCGGTAACTTGGTAACCTGATGAAGTGTTCCTTAGAAACGCTTACAATCAAAGTTCACTCGACCAGTAACCACGCAAATTAGTGACTGACCGTAGTATTGAAGGTTATTGCACGTACAATTAATAAGTTGCACCTTTATTTTGCTGACCAACTGGAATTGAATGATAATCTTTTTGAGAAATTGGCTGAATATGCTCATAAGTTCTAGGCCTGTTCACAAAGAAGACATCCCTGTTCACAAAGAAGACATCAACAGGCTTGCTGTGTTTGACCATCGTTGTCTCCGCGAATTGGCCCGTATTAAGTGGACTGATCGCGTGAGCAATCTGGCAGTTCGCCTGCGCGTATTCCGGAACGCTCGGGATGCGCGATCAATTGGTCAGCTAATTACGTTGCACAGCTTGCGATGGTTAGGTCACGTACTCCGTATGTCATCTGATCGTTTACCGTACCGGGCATTATATGCTGAGGCCACCAACAGTTGGGTAAAACCACATGGTGGTCAAGCAACAACGTGGTCACGAAATATGAAGACCTTGACTGCTCTATTGAGCAAAGTGGGTAGGTGTCGCCTGTCTGGATGGGGTCCTCGTGATCACTCAAACCGCTGGTTAGAGACGCTATCCGAGATGGCGATGTGTCGCAGTCAATGGCGGACCTGTGTCCATACCATTTCTAATTCTTCCTGTTAGCCTTCTCTCATTAATTTTCAGCCTTCTTAGTAACTTTTTCCTCTAGGATATTCTACGTCACTGTTGAGGTGAACGGTGGCCCGAGCCACAGTACCTTTTGGTCAGGCTCATGGCTGTTATGATGATGATGATAAGTTCTAGGATGCGAGATAAACTGTACACGGTTCACAAGACTGTTACGGAGCACACGGAAAATAGGTAGAGAGGTAGAACGGTCTCGATATTTTTATGATTTAAAGAGTAGAAATTTCTGAAGTTTATCTTTCATGGTTATTCCTCTTTTCGTTCAACCTCAATATCGTTTATTTGACTATCGGTACATTTTTTGATGTGATGAGCCTCAAAGCTACTCAACATCATGTGTGTTGTCAGAACTGCGGGACCAGTACTCTCAATTCAACTAGTTTTGTCGTACAAATTGATTATTATTTTTTTAAGATACATATATCACAAAGCGATGAAGCACACTCTTGATGAGATCAGACTTAACATCAGTTAATAAAACCGTGGTAGGTTTCGACTTGTATGCAAGTGCGTTGTTATAGTACACCAACCAACGAAGCGACCCAGATTTTGAACACCCGCTGTTGATACTGGGTAGCACTCTCTCCGCAAACACAGTACAATTTATTCAGAAGATTTCACAGTCTGATCTCTTAGGTTCACAATGGCGATATCATTTGTACTGCAGGAAACATTACGATTATCAGTTCTCCTGCCCTCTTCTCCTGTTTGCTCTCGGATTTTTTTCACGGACTCCTTCAGCGACCCAACGTTTGGTCATCCCGAGCTGTGGGGTATAAGTAGAGAGTAGTACGTGTGTCTTCTCGCCTCATCCTCTGTAACGAGTCGGAAGTACTTTCTTCGTTTACTCTCTTTAAAGTTCAGAAGGCATTTTCGGGCAAAATCGGCACAACACTCTCTTGTCATCGGCTATGTCACGGGATTCTTATGGGGCACATTTCTTGATGAGGCCAAGACGACCGTATATATATATATATATATATATATATATATATATATATATGTTGGTAGGTGATTTTCAGGTCGTCATCCATTACTGTCCAGAAGATGACCACGTTTTATCCATCGGTCACAGTTGAGGTGTTTCCTTCATTCCTGATGTCGAAATTATCGGCCCTAAGTTCCGAAAACCGTTGGAAAGCAGTAGCTTGATAGTAGATATTTCTTTGAGCTATTTAAGGCATTCAAAAACAGAAATTGCGACCAATTTTGAACTAAATCATTCATAACTGGACAACCTTCTTTTGAACCGTATGTTGGCGTGATTATCACATGGTCTATCTACATCATGGAGAACGCTTTTCTCTTGAACCCCCGTTGAAAAATGTGGCTCAAATACGGGCATGCTTATTTTCGGTCGCAACAGAAGAAATAGAACAGATCACATTATCTAGCTTTCTACCTATTACTACATTCAGGAATTTGTCTAAGTGACTACATTTTCCACAGGAAGTCAGTTTACCCATTCATAGCATAAATGAAACGTTCAATAAGGAGCAATACTCCAAAACATTTGCCGTTTGCACACCTGTTCTCACTTTTAATACAAGTTGTCACCACGTACATTGACTGAGTGACTTTGTGGGATGAGTTAATACCTAGATATTTGTCAGTTTCTCATGTAATTAAAATGAGTCGAAGTTCCCATAAACCTTGTGAAGCCTTGATTTTTGAAGAGAAGAGATAAAACATCCGGTCATACTTAAATTGCGTATTACTAACATTTGGTCGCAGATTTCGCATTCTGACTTACAAGCTTGTCCCTTTTAAATTGAATCACTAGACTCGAATATCGCTCCTGTCAGAGCTGATCTGCAATGCATATACTTGCTCCTATTAGGTTTTGTACTTCGACCTATGTTCCTATTGAACAACCGTGTTGCTTTGTTGACCTCATGTCAGGCAAGACCGAATTAATGTGTCTAAACAATCCTTTATTTTTGTTTGGGAGTAATGCTGTGACTTCCAGGTCGTCCTGCTGCTCTCCAGTCACTCCAGTTGATAATCCTGGCGTTAGGATGTATATCAACCAAATGCCCGACTGGTCATTGATAATCTTCACTGAGAAATGTTGTAGACTAGGATCTTTGAAACGGATGGAATAGGCCTATTCCTTCCAGCAAAATGATGAGTCATTATCAATGAAATATGTACACTTTCAAAGTGGAAGTCAATATGGCGAGAGAACATGAAAAACTATTGTACGCGTAAGAGTTTCTTACTGTGTGCCACTTTAAAAGCTGATGTGAATGATACTATTATCTGGGCTCTACGACCTTACAGTTTTTCTTTTTTTTATCCGGAAAAAATGAAACTGCATGAACAATGCAGTCATCATAGCAGCCATGAGTCTGAACAAAAGATACTGTGGCTCGGGCCGCCGCTCATCTCAACAGTGACGTGGAATATCCTAGAAGAAAACGTTACTAAGAAGGTTGAAAATTATTAAAAGAAGACTAAGAGGGAGAACTAGAAATGGTATGGATACAAGTACGCCATTGACTGCGACATACCGCCATCTCGGATAGCGTCTCTAACCAGCGGTAGGTAGGCAAGAACGAACGATTCCTCGAACTATCTTCTTACCCAGTAATATAGACCGTACGTCCAACAGCAACTTTTCACATACTTCTAGCACAACGGATTCTCAACCAGATAGCCGGAATTTCAATATTGAAGGCTGAAACGCTCTTCATACTTTCCCAACAGACTTACCATCGATAGCACAGTTTGATGAGTTTTTAAGGGGGCCTTCAGGGATTTTATGTTTTCGGCTAAAATCCATTCGGGCCATCCATTTTTTGTTCAGTTTCATTAGGTTCAAAACTTTTGGACGCTGTTTGATAGGAATGGAGTTCACCTGTTTACTGGCATCAAAACAGAGAAGTTCCGTACAATTCAGCTGTTGATTCATTTTGTGCTTCAGCTCGGATTTAATTTGAAAAACGTAAATGTCAATTTCCTGGAAGAATTTTATCTCAGTCCTATGAATCATTTAGCACATTTTCCCTCTGGTAAGAAATTCAATGACTCATCTTATTCAGTCTGTGTGTGTCGTTTCAGGTCTGCATTTTAACCCTTTTTATACGGTGCTGAGAATCTTTGATTGATTTCATGTTCACTCACTCACAGTATTCGCAAATAAATGCACTTCTTTTTTAGCTTCTAATTTTCCCTCTTCAGTTTTTTTCTGGTACAATGCTAATTCCCATTGCACACAAAGATTTGTATAATTTAGTCAGTTGCGAACAAACATTCATCTCTAGCCATCACCTTACATCCCATACAACTTCATCCATTTTTTTAAAAATTCTTTCATCCAGTCGTTGTGTTATACGTTCACATATGTAGCATTTTTATGCACCTGTATACCAGCTTATCTTACACACACACACACACACACACACTAGCGCCGTTTATAACAGGTGACCACACATGGCTGATCTAGGAGCACCGTGTACTCACATAGACCTACATGCGTGTAATCTAACCATCATTGCTGCTTTGTTTGCATTATTTCAAACATGAATTCAGGATATCGCCGTCCATTGGTGGTGTTAACTTGCCACATGCAGTGGCCATAATGTAAATCAGTCATTCTGTTCATTGTTCATTCATATGTGAATATCTTTAGGTGATAATTAATTGAAATAAAATGACTCATAATCCTGCTGTGATCCATTCACTCAGATTGTTCTCTTTATTTGGGTGCGTATATGTATATTATTTTTTTTTTCATTAGCCCAATCGGGCTTGCTGTCGCGCATCTCTCGTCGCCGTTCCACCATGGATGTCGGATCCAGATCCGATAAGCTCGAGGACAGTAAACAGCCGTTACTAAATGGTGGATTACCGAATGAACAAGCAGTCAAGCCGCTCGTAGACCAAGTGGAAACGGGCAAACCCCGTCTGGGCGAATGGACTCGGTGCAAAGTCACTATTGTTGAGAGTTACGAGTTCAGGGTTAGTTGATTATATTTACCCTGGCCTTATCTGTTCGCGTGTTCGTTTTCACAGAAACCGTGCTGCATTCAGAAATTTAAACCACAAGAATGAAGTGTATAGAATTGATCAACTACCTCCGCAGCACATGGCTGCGAAAATTCTTATATTTAGCGAACTGAATGCAGATTAATACGAATATTAATTATCTGTAATCTGTTCACTAATTTCGGGCAAAAAGGACTACTTAATATGAGCATGTAATAAACTACAATGTGTAGTAGTGTCAAGGATGAGCGTATGACAACGAACTATGGAGACGTACTGACACCAAGAAGCTGGGTCTTTAGGTTGATACACGGGCACATGGTAGATTCAGGAAGAAACGGAAATGGTGATACTTTCATGGCCGGGTGGTGCACCAACGGAGACTGATTTGTGTTCCGTGTTGTCGTTCATAAGACTGTAGAATTCACGTCAGTTAGTCCATGTGGAGATGCAACGTAATACCTGTGTAATTAGTTCGCACGACTTTCAAGACTCCCCATTCTTTGACATTCGCGTGAAGTCGATTTCTTTGTTGGACTGTTCCGCGCAAAACAGGTACACGTTTCCAAATGTTGCACTCATTTTCGAGCCTTCCGGGCTCTTAGAATCTTCGTTAAAGTCAACGTGAGTGCTTGTCTTTCGTTTCGTGTTCTACTGTCCATTGGCGCTGTTGAGTAGTATGCAACCCTTTATCCCACTCTGGAGTTCTTTGACATCTGCTGACATCTGCTCTTCTGGCAACCTTCACCACTTTGTTAATTCGCTGCCGTGTTCTCATTGCGGTTCAATGTTCTGCTCTATTGTATACGGTTGATTCTTTCTTGAAAATAGCCCATGCGAACATTTTGTTTAGGTAGATTTTCCTGATCCTGGACCGGTGGCACTTGTGATTCAATCACATTTATATTTCATTCTGGATTAAACGTCGTGATATTACAAATCTGTTGAGTTGTTGACTACTCGTTTGCGTGCATCTGTAAACCTCATAGATTTCAGTTGGCTCTTCTTTCAAAATCTGATATTTTGGGAGTCGAGAGATTCTGCCAGATATCAATTAAAATATGGGTCGCTTCTTGCTTTTCCGATCAGTTATTTAGTAAGCTAAAAGAACAAGTGGTTAAATATGTCCCCGACCATCTGCGTTTGTTCGTATCCATTCTTTGGTTATCCGATGTCTGCGTTCAACGAGCCCATTAATTTATGAACGATATATCATTTGAATGCTCTTCTTTCTGAGTTGTTGTATGCCTGTTCGAAGTTCCTCCATTTCAAAACGACCTTCTACGCACCAGGATTCTCCATGTTAGACTTTATTTATCCCACTGTCAATGTTAGTTGGCCGTGAACCTCAGTTTGTTTTAGTCCAATGAATAAAACACTTTATCTTTACAAGCGCTTATTGTTTACGACGGTTGTTCAATGGAAATGAGCTCACAATGTGCCCCGAATAGAGTTCTCCGTTTTCGTGGACAGAGGTTTCTTGCAGGGGATGCTAAGTTTCCCGACCGTTGCTTTTCATTAAGTGACATTATAAAAAGACCAGCTTACTCTATGTTCCCGCAGATCGTTCGTTTTCAAGCATTTTGTGTCATTTTCTAGCAGTTTGTTACTAGTTCTCGCATTATTTTTCTCGGAATGATCGCTACGTGAAGTCCTTCATTGTCACATCACCAAGTTACAACTGTTCGGATTAACCCCTCTCCGTTTGCAAATTATTACTTTCAGCTTTCTATCATTAACGTCTGTTGGAAACCTTCCATCTCTTGCTCACTTGTCGATCACATCCGGGGACTGATTTCTTGACAGTGTAAGCTCACCAGAACCTTCAGGTCTCGTTCTATTATTTGCCGATTCTGTGCGAATTTCCTCTGGGGAAGTTTTTCTACCTGCGATACGGGACGAAAATACGCGACAATGCTTCTAATGTGTGATTGCGTCGTAAAATTGTATTCTTATGTGTACAGTGCCCGTTGGGTCAGTTTAACTCCCGGACTCTTCTCCGTGTCTATCCACTCATTGGGTTTATGGTCCATCTGTGTGTGAAATTGTTATCTTAACTTGATCTGCCTCTACCTGTCTAATGTCCAGGCGATTGTCAAGCATCCTTTCTCACTGTGTGAGCACTTTCGCCCTATTGCCGTCGGTACTGTGCTGGCAAATTTGGTAATTTCGTTCTTCTGTTTGTGTACCGTTCTTATACCGCTGCAATGAGCTTTCGTGCGGTTTTCGGCATTTTTAAAGTTAGCTATTGCTAGCTCATTGCTTGTTTCATTTATGTGGCAGTTAAGTATCAGTGTCAACCACTGATGTGTTTCTGTCTATGATAATGATGATGTTTTATTTATGTGAACGCTATCTGAGCATAGTCACTTCACACAACTTTTCTTTCTCCTTTAGAAATAGTCCGCACAGTGATGCACCACTTCATTGCTGTGCGGATTAATTCCGAGGGACAAAAATATTGACGGAAACGACGATGTTAATATTTCACGAACTGTGTATGGTACCCTACTAAATCCAGTAATTGTGTCAACATCTGCTTGGAATTTAGGACTGTGATCTCTCTAATGGTAATCGTTTTTCCTGTGGTGATTTGATTTCACTTAGTCCAACCTTGTATCCCAATTATGGCCGTTGATGGCCTTCTGATTTTCAGCTTGTCCGCACTGCTGCGAAACTTCTCTATCTTAATTCATTTTAAGATAGCATTCAGGTGTACGACACGCTCCAATTCTGTGTTATTTTTTTATGTCACAGCATTATATCTTTACGCGGTTCCACTGTCCAGTAGTTTTCCTGATTGAACCTTTAAGCATCAAAATGTGAACGATGCACCGGATAAATTGAAAAGCACTTGCATGACTTTGTACTGGTTTTCATCCACCATAAACGTAGTGTTTTTACGGCCCGGGAGTTTGATTGCCATCTGCCGGCATCCGAAACGTAGGTTTAACAACGTCACCTGTTGCAGTGTATCGCGAATATGGGCGATTGAGGTAACTGATATAACTGTGTTCTATCGTTTTGTTTAGTGTTCGAAAGATCACTCGAAAGCGGTAGTTCCTCTTTGCTTTCATCACCAATCTAATTGACAAGTTATCTGGCTGTTGGCTTTTTCGATAACCTCTCTGTCCAACCTGTTCTGTTTATATTTCTTCACTCTTTCTTTAAAATGAGACG
>JTDE01001358.1:68111-90755 GCA_014338405.1 Paragonimus skrjabini miyazakii | reverse complement strand
GACGGTGTCGTGCGTGATCTGTGATTCGAAATGGTTCAACTGATCGTGGATAATGTGTGATATAGTTGCACAAAACCTTATAGACTTTAAATATTATTGAATAAATGGACATATTTCTCCACAATGGACTTGAGCTGAACTATGCGTAATCAGCAGTTTTCCAGTGATTATAAAAACTGGAAAGTCGACATCAGAAATCGGATATTGAAGAAAACTACATTTCACAATTCAGTCAATAGTACGTGCTCTCACCGTTGACTAGCATATTGTGGCCTCTGAAACGGTCTACGTAGTCATTTATTGTCACACACTAGCTTGTGCGAGAATACACTACAACAGTCGCTTGCATCAGTTTACGCGGCTAGCATAGCTCCATGTTCTTTGCTCATGTAAAGCTAGTTTATTTGTTTAAGTCGTACACGCTACTCACATTTCTGACTGTTGCCCCCAATCCCTTGACTTCTGGACGTTGGTGCCTGTCATTAATTGCATCACTTGCTGCGTTCCTTTCGCTTTGTACCATACTACTTATCAGCGCCGCCGAGTAGCGTGTCACATTTATGCCTATAGGGAAAAATGGATTCTTAACTGCCCGATCATTTCGAAAAGAGAATAAGCAGAATCGCGCTGTCCAATCCACTTTTTGATTGACTGAATGCGATGGAATACGAATTCGAGGATGTTGTGTAGGGTTCTGTAATATGTACACGTGCACGATTCCAATCGCTCTCTAAAATAAGTGACCGGGCACGTTCTTGACGACCAGAAAAAATGGACTCGAATGAAATCTTCGGCAAGCATACCTGCACCACGTTGACCAATGATTATCCCATCTCTTGGATGTATGTTTCAAAGCAGAACTCGTTTTCTGATGTGTGTGATGCTCATCTTCCATGGGGATTATTCTGTTCCGCACAATCTATCTACGAGTAGATTAATTGTGTGGTACCGACAATTCCCACATCCAAGCTCTGCCTCAGTTCACGTTAACCGTTTAACCGGCCTCTTTCAACAAGCAGCGCTAGAATCTAGCCTGATTCTTGTTAGAGCCCATCACCACGACCGAAATTGTGAGTCGCATTAGGCTGAACAGTCTATACGAGTGCGAAAGTTACGATCACTTGTCACTGATACTCAATTTACCAAATCTACTATTTATCAATGATCCGTTGAAATCTATTGATCTCCAAACACGAAATCGTTTGGCTCTTGCGTTATGCTTGAATTGGCGAGCACCTGGGCCTTCCTTGTTGAGTCGCATTCTTTCCTCACCACAACTTCTTTACCAGGGTATTTTTCTGTTATGGTCTGCGGTTTGCTTTTAGCAAATGGTTTTTAGATATATCCGCGTCGTTTGCATCCGCTATTCCAAAATGACGACCACGAATCACGTACCTTTTTACCAGATTGACTACAAGCTAAAGCGAATGGATTTAGTATGCCCACTCAATTAGACCGAACAACATTCGGTTGGGCCATTCTCCACAGGGACCTTACTCAAATTTTTTGTTGCGGACAACGTGATTTAGTGTTGTTCATATGTGAGTGATTCCGTGCCTAAAAGACTCACCAGAACTCCTGTTATATTCGTTTAGACAAGATCTGTGAAATCCACTTTACTTAACCTGCAAATAAGTTGTACGTTTACCCGTCCACCATCACAACAACTACGTACAAATCAACGTAGATAATGGGTTGTTTTGGACGGAATGTTGTTCTAATTGCGCACACCATGGTCTTGTTCTACTGCATCTTCTAAAGGCAGAAGTTGCGCTCATTTGTTTGAAATCTCCAAGAGGCATTCTGTTCCATTTATCTGATTCATCACCTACTTGAGTGCTTTGCGTTCTACTTCTTGATGTAAATATTTCACCCGATATTCTGCCGTGTCGCTATGTGGCTCGCAGTAATAGTAAACTGAAGAAAACATCGCTTCTTGGCTTCTAACTTACATTAGGTAATGTTTTGTGAGCTACACCTTATTATCGGGGAGATTTGTCTAGTGGGCAGCAGTATCAACAAAGGAGGCAGTTGCTTCTCGAAAAGAATTTGGAAACATAAGTTTAAAAAAATGGTGGATTGCACGATTCATTGCTTACTAAAGTTCACCGCATCTTCTGAGGTCCACACTTCAGTGTTAGTGTTCATTTACCGGAGTCAGAAGATGGGATTCAAGACCACAAACATGCAAACTCTGAGATTGCTCAGTTACCAGACCCAAGGTCATATCTTTTTTTCAGCAAAAGTCTGCCGCTTATTGGTCGCAATACTCTCAGCGGACTAAAGCAGTCATCAATTACTGGTTATACAAACGATGCTGAAAGCATTGGCCGCGATGATTCAGTGCATGGAGTGCGATCGACGTTGTTGGTTGTTTACGTTGCACTGGTTGAAGGTGTCTGCTTCATCGCACATTCAGCTTAAGCTGGGTTATGTTCAGCTGTTCCATGGCGCAACTTCCGTTCTGCTCACGCAGTTGGTCTGGCATACACACTAAAGTTGGTGAGTACAGTGGGACTTGGCTTACTGGGACAATAGTACTTTCATTTGGGGAATTAGTATCCGGCTAGTCACGGCGGTTGTGTAGAATGTTCGATTGACTACTAACTGAAGTTGTCGACTAGTTTGTCGCACCGTTTGTACTGAGCTAACAAAGCTGTTGAAATTACAATACTGATCAGTCCATGTGGTCCTTTTGTAGACGGATCTTTTCATTGTGCCATCTGACTGTCACGTTGTGGTGGCATCCAGAACGACTATATTTTGCTCAACCTCGATGAAATAAGGGGGATATGTTTCAGTTCACTTGACGCCTCATTATGTGCAACCTCAACCTCTTCTCTACAGTTATTGATTGTGAATATACCAATTACTTAACGGCAGTATGCAGTCATTCCTTCGACGATAGTCTGCAGCTTTCGTTCAAGGTGAACCACGAGGCTGTCTTCCACAACACGATCGAGTGTAGTCCCCACCGGCATGCTCACTATCTGTCGGTAATCTCCTCCTTAAAATAATTTGATGTTCCAAAAACACGGAAGAACCGGGTGTTCTAGTCCAGTAGACACCAAGGCCATTATTAGCTGCTTTCCAGCAGTCCATTTGACAAATGTCTTCACTGTTTTCCCCAAGAGATTGCCTGTGAGGAGATTTCCGTAATCGCCGAGTGACATTTGTTGGCTTTCACTTCCTCCCGTAAGCCTACAATCCCAAAACTATGTGCGCGGTCTTGTGGCTTCTTTGCTTCTTTGTTTACTTCCATGTCGTAGGCAGCAACACTTCGGTATGTATGCGGTGAGAAGCAGCGAACTTCGTCAAACACTAAATTGTGTAATCTGCTTTTGTTGGCTTCTATTATCTAAGATCTATTTGTTTTGAGTCCGTATTTACTACGTTTTTAGTGCCTGTATTCTTGTATGTCCATCCCGACACTGTACCTGTTGTTCTGGTCTCTCTGCAGAACACAGTCGATCGTCTAGTGAAACAAGGCAAATGGGCCTTGGTCGTCGGCACTTCCTCTTGGAAAGAACAGTTTGTAGAAGCTGTAACCGTCAGTGCAGGTAAGCAGTTCACCCCACCTTCCAACCATTCCGATATACCTGATGAACTCGTGGCTGTTCGCGAAGTTTAATTCTGTGTTCATATTGAACCTTTTCCTTCGGTAAAACAGGAACAAAACGTAGGTTTTTGATAACTTCAGTTGATGTGGGTTCCACTTTTTTTCTCCTCACTGTGTATCCCCGTATATCATCGCGCCTGCTCAAACATACAAAGTCACAGTTATTATTATCAGATGACGTTTGCAACCCATAAAATGGTAGACGTGGATTTACGTGTGATTCACTTAAGCCACCGGAATAACTTTACGGATGTCTCAATCTCTACAGAAGGCCGTTTGACGAAGCAAAACAAATTTGGCAGTCAAACACTCCATGCTCTACTTAAGTTGGTTTGATTCGCGATCGGAAGAACGAATCGAGGGGTTCCAAAAAGCAATATTTTTGGCCGCAACATCGAAGGCGTTTATTGTCATATGACCTAACCTAGAAATGAAGAGTCGATGTGATCAGGGTTCGGCGTTATTTATTTCGTGCTGCTGTGAGACCTGGAGTGTATCCGCTACTTCGAACGTACAGTGCCCGTGTCTGTGATTTAGGTATATACAATGATTACCATTGAACGTGCATCTGAAACGCAATGTTGTGTACATAAAAATTAGTCATTTTTGTTCTGCGATTTTTGTTTTAATGTCTGATTCATTGTCATCATTCGTTTCTATAACACAGCTAGTACACGTGCGTAGAAGTTACTTTGTCTCTCAATAGACAGATATAAAGTGTAGAAATTGAATGCTACCCACTCACGTAATTCAGGAGTTTCGTAAATATACATGGTCTCGTTCGCAGGGTAATACTAGGTTTGAAAGATGCAATGGAATTAGGCTGCTTACGAATTTTTCCTCACATAGATTTGATAAGTCGATGTAATAACAGGTAATTACGTATCTGGAATACGTCGGTTATCACGCAAGTTCTGGATTTTCATTTGAAACCAATAATAGCTGTTAATAGACCGTGTTCACTAAGTATCTCTCCAGCTTCACAAACTGTTCAAACAGGTGTTTTATTGACTCTTCTTGACAACTGTTTTGAAAATGATACATGGATAGCCTTGGGCTCCAGTTAAGTCATGTTTTCCGATAAACGATGAATGTCACTAGTCTTAAAGCATATATATTTTGGTTTAGGCAAGCTAGAATTGCCCGACCATCTTTCCGTTCACGTCAGTACTGAATTGGTTTATCCCCTAAACGTACCTTCACACATTCGGGACGATTTGCGTGCGGCGACGCCAGCCTGATTTATCCTCCTTTGTAACTCACTTCTTCGGTGTTCTGATATATACCTGCTAATCAATCGCATTAAAGCATGCAGTTCAAGACCAATTGTAATCCTGTAATCACCGTGCACTGGAGATAAAACAAAACTTTCGCTTGTGATAAACCTTCCTTATATCAAGACACATGAATTACCTTCTTTCACAGCTCTCCACAAAAAACGAAGTGAATTTACGTTTTCCAACATCTGTACTAATCCCAGCGCGAAAGCAGTGTTGTTAGTTTGTTATCGATCTCTGTTTACACACCACGTCTAATCCATTGGCTTAGGGACGTACAATATCAAAGTTGAACATGACTCATCACAAAAAGTAGATACACTTGGGTTTTGTGCTGATGATCTGATACAGCTATTCATCGCCTGTTTTCCCTAGAGGACCCATGGTTTGAAAGTTAATTGAATCCTTGTTGTTTTGGTGAGTTTAATTGTCACCTTCTTATCAGTTTCTCTTCAGCTTCTTACGTTCATTTTGAGTCTCTGTGGTTTCCTACCTTATTTGTAACCCGCTGGAATCACAGCTACTTGCTTACTATCTGCTGAATTAAGTTGGGAACTGTGCACTAGTCAAATTACCATTGATGTCTTTGTTTCACGTTCGGGTTCTTTTGTAGATGTCTATTTAGCTGTTGTTCTACTGAGACATAAAAACATTCAGAGTTTGTCCAATTTTTTCATATAGTTCTCGGAATTGGCAAGTTACTCTTATAGTGAACGAATGTTGTTTCAAAGCTGTTACACCTCGTAGACTTTCTTTTGCCGCCTTAGGAACAATGAACTTCAAGTGAATCGTCCGCAATGAACGGTTTTTTCGTCTGAGTGTATTTTGTTCTTTCATTTATCTGGTCATGCTACTACAGTGACCGCGTACTTTTTGACACTGTGCACTCATCGAGTTTAAGATGACTCTTCCGTTAAAGTATATAGAAATTCCGGAAGTATTCAGGGCTCCATGCATTGTTGTCAAATCTGGTATGTCTATTCGACTGTTATTCTTCTCTCCTTCCTTCAGTTTCTGTACAAACTGAATGGCTTTTTTTGGTCGAATATGTTTAATTGAAAACTTTACTGTATTCAGAATCCTTGTTTCCTGAATGGATCGACGGGAAAACTGAAATCCTATACGGAACTCCCGAGTGGCTTATCGTACATTCCAGTTACACTTGAATGTAACAAGGACCCACAGAATAAGACTTTGATCACAAAGGACCGGATAGTCAAACACCACAGAATCGTTGAAGGCTACTTATAGTTTTCATAATTTGTTAGAGAATATAGCAGTATTATTTTTCAATGGCTCCCAAGTAGATTGTGTCTAGGGCTCTGTTTACCAGATGGCTACTGGTCAACGACAACATGGATGCTTGTGGAAAGCTTACGACGCTATGAGATTAAGTGCAGTACGGTGGACTGAGGCGCTATCAACTCCGGTAAAAACAACCGGAGTACATGTGCAGCGCACTCGTCTGCTCATAAAAATACTTGTGTAACTATAATGTGAGCTATATGGTTGAAACTAATCGATACGTGGTTGTTCGTTTTGAAACGAAGGCTGGGAAACACAACCAGAAATACAAAAATCGTTTTTATGAGGATTGACAGATGCTTCCTTCACTTTGTCGCTATTCTAATTTATTTACACCTCCCACAGAATACCGCCGTGGATTCAGTTTGGTCCGTTAGTCTAATCCTTAGTACATGAGTTTCACACTGCGAATCCGTGTTTCAGTATTGAAAATAAGATACATACCCGCCTGCCTGAAATGAACTTAATGTTATCCTGAAAAATAGTGTGATTTGCACCGTCTGAGTGTTATAATCAAATTGGCTTTCCAATTCTCAACAACTTCTTGTGACTATCTCATCAGTTGGTAATATTCTTTTTATATTATTAATTCAATGTCAGTTTTTGTTAACAAACGAACAGATGTAAAACCTCATATAGTAATCTTTATGGGGAGTGAATTTTACTGTAAAAAGTTAACTGTAAAAAATAACCATGATAGAATTAATCGGCTACCCCAAATTGTTATGGATCCTCCAAGTTGATCCGCAAGCTTGGTCTTAGTTGATCACATAGACACACCCCTCTGGTGCTTTGGTAAACGAATGTGCGTCATTACTTTGTCGACGTTGCCAGTGGTTTGTCTCATAGTTCACCTCTCATTTTGCGTTTTCTCTCTGTTCACTTCGTGCTACGAGTAGGTGAGTTGATCAGTTTAGGAAACGAAAAGACTGGTATTGCAATGGATAGGATATGAAGCAAGTCCACTGAGACTTTTTTCCTTAGTGCATTCGTGGTACTGATCAACGTGGACGTCTGTAGAGGAAAAAGCTCCTTTTTTACAGTGGGATATTTTCTTCCCTGTTATTCTAACTTGAATATTCCACCTGATAATTTTGTTGTAAGTGGCATTGTTTGTGACTTGGAAAGTTTCTGTTTGAGTTTTTTTTTGTTTCTATATGTTGGACTTACTTCATCAAGACTGTTTTCAGTTCCGAAAACTTGTGGGTGTACGGGTGTGATCCATATGGGTAGCTCAGTAACTAACTTTCCTCTATACTAGTGTCTGTGATCGATATGTCAATCAGCCATATGGTTTTATTCCGTCCACTTCAGGTGGAGAAAGTGACAATGCAAATGAAGAAGAGGAAGAAAAATTACCCTCCTGTATGAATTACGTGATGCACTTTTTGACAGTTTTCTGGAAAGTGTTGTTCGCTTTCGTTCCACCCACAGGTAACCCTGATTGTTCCTTTACTGTTTATGCTAGCTGTGGTTTGCTAGTTTGTTCCCTTTGCTTACTGTTCTTTTTTTAAATCGCGTAAAAATTCCCAGCGTAGTCATGAAAAATACTGTCTGGCGAACAAGTTCGTTTTCAGTGATTCATCATCCGGCTAAATACATCACATATGTATCACATTTTACAGGGGAATCATGAAGGGGGTAAGCAGGGAATGGGTGGCTAATGAAGTCAGTCAATTCAATGTTACACTGCGTCAAGTACCCACTTGAACAGTGGTTCTTCACAGGGTAACAGGGTGGGGGGATGGCCAAGGCAGATCCATAGTCCGAACAAAACGTTTCTGGATGCACAGGGGTGGATTTAACAGGCGAATTTCAATGGCTGCTGCTGTGGACAGAATCCTATGCCTCACCGCCCTCGACTGGGTGACCTTAACTCGGTAGATTGGGCGAAATACATCCGTCACATTAACATAATGATTGGAATCTATCAGGTGCGATAGTATGGCGCTGTTGACCGATTTCGTTGTTCCACTGTTGAGCCACACTGGGTGGTGTTCCCGGACCCGTTCAGATAGGCGTCTGGTCATGCGGTCAACATAACTGGTCCCACAGGAACAAGTGAATGAGCATACACAAAATGTGATGTATTTAGGCTGATGATGAATCACTGAAAACGAACTTGTTCGCTACACAGTATTGCTCTTTTTTTCTTAGCTGAGAAGAAAATTCAACGGGGTTTTCGTTATCTCACGTAATTCACTTCCCCCGTTATGTGACGATGATAAAGGCATCATCCTCATGTGGTGCCGAACTGTTTGTGCGTGCCGTTCATAAATGATAGGCACCGTGACTAGAGCTATTTAAACAATGACTTGTTGATTTCTTGCATAAGCCGTAATACTCTTTTTTTTCCTTTTCATAGTGAGTTGTTCTAACTTTCATCATTTTATCTTGTTTCGTGTCTACTTTTGTCGTATGGTTGTCTCATGGCAGAATATTCCTATGAGCTACTGTTGTTTTATTGTTGCTATGGGTTAACTCCACTCTAGATTTTTGCTTAGTATTGACCAAGTTTTGTCAATTAATTTGTAAACCGGTCGACTCCGTTTGCCGCCTGTTTTTTCGTCTTTGCTAGTAAACCAACACTTGTTCATCGATACAGGAAATCACCAAACTTGTCACTCGTTCGTGTGTATTGTCTACCCTGCACTTTGTCATCTGCTTTCATCGGTTAAACACAGCTTAGCTTATACAGTGTATTATATAACAAGCGATCTACCTCAGTCTTGCTAGCCGCCTTAGTCAGTTGCCATGAGATATGCCAAATTGTTACGGAATTTTCTACATTTGCCATAATTGCAGTACTCCTAGCACAATGAAGCTGGTCTACAATCGAACTATTTTAAATTCTGAAAACTATTGTGATGGAAGCTGATGGAAATTCACCAAGTATTCTGTAACGGCGTTTTTTAAATAACGCTTTCTCAGTGTTTACTCTCACACCAACGCTTCACTGTGACCGATTTCCTTTTTGTTTGCATTAACCAGATAGAGTAAGCCGGACTGAGATTTGAACAAACAACCTTCCTGTTAAAGATGGAAACTCCTGTTGTCTGAACTATCTTCTTCGGGGGCATCATTTATCATGGGGTTAGTAAAACGGATAATGATAGTTTGGAATCGCATTTGTTACTTGACTGAACATTACCCATCTCATGATCAGTTTACACTAGCAGAATAGACCGGGATAATCAGAGTTTATAATATTCTAAGCGTCTTTCGATATTCACCCTAAAACCAAGAGATTTTTATTTTCCGTACACCCCCCTGCAATGAGGCACATCTAAACCAACATTGGAACACCGGTTTGATGTATAGTCTTCTTGAGGCTGCCTACCCCGCAAAGAAAGGTAGAATATTTTTGTGCCTGGAGTAGTCGCCCCAGACATAAATGATGTATACTGTCTACTTCTGTGTTTCGTAAACTGTGTTCCGACAGAAACTTTGGATGTGTGCTAAAACCAATCGTGATGTCTAGTAACTATTAGAGGAGACAATCTTAGGTGTATGAAATCGACCGACAGCGCCGAAGTGATGAACAATCCGTCATTCGTCAATGTTGGGCTGTCAAGGCAATCATCTGTCATTAATGATCCGCTATCCACCATGTAATATGTACTGTGATAGATTGTCACACTGGACAACAGTTGAGCCAATCGCTAAGAATGATACTTTATCGATTGAGACAGTTTGACGGTTCAGTATGACTGCAATGGGATTATTATTACCAGTGTCCACACTTACGCGGAGCCTTCAACTCATGCTTTGATTCACATCGTGCATTGGTTGATCTGTTGCTTAAATCGCCACTGACGACTACCCATGCAGTTATCAAAATGGATATTTACGTCATCACAATTCCCGGTTTGGTTCCCGGTTTTATAGGTTGTGTGAGATAACTGATTCGAAGCCCTAGCATCTGTTACTTCATACACCAGTTGGATGACTTCAGACAGGAAAGTTAATCAACTGTATTATCTGCTATGATGACATGAAGTTACCTTTCACAACGACGTTGATGAGAACTGGAACATCTTTCGTTTGAGTTTTAACCATGTGAAAGAAAATCTAATCAAAATCAGAGCAAGACTCTGCACATTCAATGAAAAGTTGTAACTGTGAAGTGATAAGGCCATACATTTACAGTTCGATCTATTCACTAGTTCCGGTGCTTCTCCACAGAAAAACACAGTGAGTCAATGTATTCAAAAGTCGCAAGAAGCTACCGCCTTGTCATTCGTTTAACACTTTCTGTCACTTGTTATGGAGATTGTACGTGGGTTGCAAATTCTTTCATAAACTAAAATAATGGGAGTTTAACGACGAGCGATGAAGCTGTTCTCGATGAACTCATGAGAAATATTCTTCATAAAGCGTCGTGTTCTGAGCAGTGATCATCCAAACTTCAAATCTTGTTTAGAAGTACAGTAATCCACAATTGGAATGGAAAACAATCAAATTCTTGTTGTCATTCCGATATGTCTGTTATTTCAAATTGGAACTTTCCCTTCTGATAAAAAACGAAATGAATATGCTACAATCGAATGTTAATGACGGATGATGAAATACGAGTCTGTTTATCAACAGTCATGCTGTGTTTCGAATTAATTTCTCTTCAATACAAGCTCATCAGGCGTGTGGAGTTTTGTTTTTATTTACAATTACTCAGTCGGCAGTATTGCTAGTTAAAAAAAAATTTAATGGTTTTGTTTGTGTTTCAAGTTTTATGACTTCACGTGGTGTATCTCAATAAAAATATGCGCCGTTAAATGCGCTTCGAGTTAGCTACGTTCAACGTGCACTCGCTCGCGCTTAAGTCTTAAAAAACCTGCGTTCTTGTAGTTGGATGTATAGTCTAGGTTCACTAGGTATGCATACCTGTTATGTGACAACCAACAAGAGACCGGCCGTGTGCTTCCGGCGAATTTCGGCCATTACACTCATACTAGTTGCTAATCAGTAGTTTGGCAGATTTGGTGATTTAGCTAAGACCCAGTTGGGAACAGTCAGCGCTTCGGCTGGATTCGAATCAACGACAGAAACACCATGCCCTAACGCGACAAGCGCTGTATCAGCTGGGCTACGAAACCACTCCAGGAGCTCGGAAATTTTACATTCGGACTCGGCTACCTACCCGTCCGACTGTCTCCTATGGAATTCACCAAATTATCCAGGAGATTGGCTGCCCCGGCAGGATTTAGCGAACAGTTCACGGTGGAATCCACTAACGCCACTGTTGAGCATAGAAATGTTACTTATGCTACCTTACATCATAAAATTATACTGTCTTCTAGAATTTCGAGGCAGATAGTTTTTGCATAATTCCAATAGGTGCTGTTAACATTCGCACTAATCCACGGACTCTATTGAATGTGAGACAGACGGTATAACTAATTTGCAAATGATTTATTAACTGCAATGCTGTTTGAACAAAGCAGTTTGAACACGAAAACTGGTAGATGCAAACATTTATTGACTTGTCATTACCAAATTTACAATAACACAGGTGGTTTTTTTTATTGCAAACTACTAGAGGGGCGGATAATCAATAAGTGGGTTAGGATAGGTCAATAAGTCCAGAGTAGGGTCAAATTCACGCACACTTGTTTCTGAACACAGAGAGCTGGCTTGAGTGCACTAATTGCGACTGCTTTCGCAAACCGTTAGAATCATGTAAGAGGATTTTGAATGCATAAGGTGGATCGATAACGTGACCGGTGATCAGAACTTGTCTTACGACTGTTGTTCATTCGACTTTACGTGAACCCCACTTGGGAGAAGCATCAGATCTTGGATGAGTTCACCTGATAACCAAAAACAGCTTTACCGGAACCCACTTTGCCGGAACTTGATCACCCGAAATATCAGAATAGAGCGTACACGAATCTTACTTTGTGTCGGAGAGGTCATGCCGGTGTGAATCATGTGGGACGTGCCATATCTTGTTAAACCGAATCACGTATCATCAGTCGATCGGGGTTTGTCTCAAGCGTTACACAGACACACGTAATACTTCTAGCTCGATGTTTTCTGTGACTCCTGGTAAAGAGGTTTACCATTGAACCGCAGAATTCAGTGGATAGAGCTTTCAATTAAAACTGTTTTCCCAAACATTTCATGAGAATTCCGACTCACTAAAGCATAATGACTTGAGTAGACAACAGCCACATGATTCAGACTGCATCTCCAGTTGTCCACGAACTACAGCTCGGTTGTTTGTTTGCAAGGTGTAGGCACCTTGATGTTGTATGTTCGAATATAGACGTAGCCATTTTTACTGATTAGGTCCTCTCTCCTCCCCCTTTTTTCCTCTCTTAGTAAACAGGGTTTGTTTCTTCTTCGTGGTTGTGTGGCAGTTAAGCATCAGTGCGAACCACTGATGTATTGCTATTTATGATGATGAACTCTCAGCCCACTGACACAATACAAGCGGTAGTCAGTTGACAAATTGCCACGGTGGAATGAACAGTGGTCAATGATGAGGTTAGGAAGCGGGTATTTGGTAGTGATTGTCAAACGAGTTCTTTCGTTCAGTCACTACATTTGCACAGGCTTAGATAGTTAGGTCATGTACTAAGGATGCCAGCTAGTCGTTTGCCACACGGACCAATCTTTGCCGACGCTGCGGCCGAATGGCGCAAGGTGCGAGGTAGACAGATGATGACCTGGCGTAGACAAATGAAATCGTTCACGAAGAGGTTGGTCACTGTGGATCGAGTTCGTCTCCCAGACGAGCCCTCGTGACTCGGAGAGTCGGTGGCTCGAAACATTAGATGAGATGGCGGCTAACCGAGCTCAGTGGCGTGGGTGTTGTTGTTGTTTGTCCGAGTTGTCTGTGAAGTGAGTGCACTTAGTGACGCGAGGTAGTGAAAGCCGTAAAGAAGCTGTCTTGTTGATGACACCTTACGTTAACGCACAGCTCGGTTGTTTGTTTGCAAGGTGTAGGCGCTTCGGTGTTGTATGTTTGAATATAGACGTAGTTATTTTTAGTAGTTAGGTCCCCTCCCCCTTTTTCTTCTCTCCTCCTATACAGGGTTTGTATCTTCTTCTTCGTGATTGTGTGGCAGTTAAGCATCAGTGAGAACAACTACTGTATTGCTGTCTAGGATGATGATGATGATGATGATGATGATGATGATGATGATGATGATGATGATGCGGTAAGGCTACATTTGCCACTGGAACTTCAGCAAGTCACTGTTACGAACGCATACCTAATCCACTTAACGCCTCAAACGTAACTGCATGGTTACATTTAAATATGACATACTAACCGCAGCCGTGTTCCCATTCCAGTGTAGTGTATGTCGGCTTTCGAGCATGTGAGGATGATACTATCAGTTCACCCAGTCGCACTCAGAATGAAAAAACCTCGACCATTGATCCCAAGATCCGCCCACACCAAGGTGTTCCATTGGTTCACCTATCCGAATCAAAGCTAATCTTTTTGATGCACTAAGGAATTTTGTTTTGACGGAAAGGGATTTGAGCACTATCTCTCTTTTTACGCGTCTTTTAGCGTGAAAACGATGTAGATACAGGTAGTCTTTGTTATCAATTGGTGATTCACTCCCACCCCACGTTCTCCTTTCTCAGATTACGGAGGTGGCTGGTGGTGTTTCACTGTTTGCATCGTTGTGATTGGCGTGCTGACCGCGGTTATTGGAGATATGGCCTCTTCGTTTGGCTGCTGTGTCGGTCTGACTGATGCAGTGACTGCGATCACATTTGTTGCGTTGGGCACCAGTCTTCCAGGTAGGTATACTCGCAAATGAACTAAGCACAATATGGCGTGCTTTTTACCCGCAAATCTATTGATGTGGCTCCCTAGAGTTGTTTGTATGATAATTCTATCCTGATTTCCTGTAATGAGTTTCTAATTGTTTTCATTATTATCGGCGAGTAGTTGGGAATTTTGTTTGTTAACGCTGAACACTACTCACGCACCACTGCCTTTTCATTCAAATAGGTTTTTAACCCAGATTCTTTTGAAAACGTCTCTATACTTGAGTTTACCTTTTGCTAAAATATCTCAGTAATGCATTTCTTTGACACGACCGGAATTTGAACTTCTCTTCATGTTCTCACGATGCTTTTCTTGTACAATTTTACTACAAGTAATGTTCAGGTTGCTTGATCATCTGGAGAGAGAGAGAGGACACAGTTGCTAACTCCAATAAGTAGCCCGCGATCAGGATTTCTCGATCAAGTCTACAGCTCCCATTTTATTGACACAAATGCGCAATTTTTCAATTCTTAGGAATTAGGTTGATTCAAGTTACTCATCATTCAAATGTGAACACAGTTTTCGCTTCTTGTGAACGTGATCCACAGTGATTGCTTAATTCACTGGTATGGAACGAGAATATCCGCATATTCTATTCACTCTTCGTCATCGTTTTAGAAAACATCTTTTTATGACTTCATTTTTATCGGAATGTCTTGTTTGCACGTGTACAAACTTTGGCGTTAATGAGATACACAGCCACTCGTGTTGGTTTGTCATTTAATTTTTAGAAACGTTTAGAGTACTCAGTGATCAGGGGTTCACACGGGTTGAGACAATTTTTGAAGGAGAAATCGTTATTTTCACGTTTGTTGAAAATTTTAGAGGACCCTAAAACACCTCTTTAGTCTGTGAAAGTTTGTGAAATGTCTTGCACCTCTTCCAGCTATATTTAAATTTCGTCGGTGCATCTGTAGTGGAACTCTTAACCGTGATAGCTTGAGTACCCACTAACAAATAACAATATCTCAACGATAGTAAATGAGAAGGTTAAATCAAATAGTTTGGATCTTTATTGGTGGGATTGGTGTACAAGCTTAATTCAGTGGCGCTCGTCCGGACCGTGTCCTGTCCTGTTCAGTTGTGTAGTTCCTTGTTCCGATCCGGGTCCAACCGCGTCACGCGGGCCTGTGTATTTACCGCACTGAACCACATCCAGTTGGAGCGTTCCAGTTGGTTGAGTGTGCAGGTGGTGACCGCGTGCGCGTGCGTGCGTGTGTTCCGATGCGGAGGAAGGTTTTCGGGCCGATGGATGTGTGGGTGTGCATGCACAGGTTGGGACAGTGAGCGTCACTTAGTCTTAGGCTTGTCACGTGATGCGCCGCGTGAGAGGGCGAGACGGCGGCTACACATCCTTAAAAGGGAGTTGAAAGCAGTTTTTTTGGATTTGCTTGACGAGAAGTTAGTAGTTTAACAATCTGTTGGTTAAACAACCGAAATCCAGAAACGCTGAGACTTGTGCTGTTGTGCTTTGACTTTCGGCCAATACATAAGCTTCAGAAGTTAGGAAACTCGGTGTAAGCTCATTTGCATAATACATCCAACGCGCCACGTCAGAGTATAATAGGGAACGGCTGCTGTATTTCAGTCCCCTCAGCTCGTTCAACTGAATATGTGTGCTGAACCTCAAGTCTGTTCCAATTTAATTTATTCCGGTGGTCTTTTTTCTTCTGTTTACTTCAATATTTTTTTGGTTAATTATTTGTGGAATTATTAAAAAAAATGTTGCTGTTAATACGTAATGGTGTAAAACACGCCCATTTGTTTGTAAGTTGCACAGGTAGTGTACTTCTTGATAGGTCTGATGAGTACACTAACTTACAAAGTGGTCAAATATATCAACACAATTGTGAAACCTTTCAAAACCTAACGGTGAGTCATGTTGACGATTACTTCATGTTTGTAGACATTTTGTGTTGCCCAGCAGTGGAGGAAGAAGAGATGGCTATTAACTTTGATGTTACGTCATTATACCCCAGTGATCCTATACGTGATAGCTCCGTTTTTTCTTCTGTGTTAAACAATGGTGGAAGTCTAGGGAGCAAAACAACTTTACCTTTATCCGAATTTGTTACCGACGTTAAGTTAGGCTTGACTACAACTTTTTTCACAATCAGGAACGTTTTATATCACCAAGCACATGCTGTGACAATGGGTGTACCCGTTTCACTGATAGTTACTAACCTTTTCGTACATCATATCGAAACAAGCCTTCCATAGATATAGCCAAGAGGTGTAGATGACATTTGTGGTAATCAGGTCTACCTACAAAGAAAATCTTCAAATTTTTAAATGAGCAGTATAGCAATATCAAGGTAACAATGGATTCTGAGAATGAGCACAAAACTACAAACTCTCTAGACTGTCAGCTGACATTAAATGAACAACAAATGTTCAATATTGGGATCCACCGGAAATCAACTAATTCCCACCAATATCGGACTTCTAACTCGGCACATCCACAGCGCGTCAAAAGAGCAATTATCCCATCATCAACCAGCAGGACAGAAAAGATCTGCACCAACAATGCCAGCTATAGGACAGGAATTTGTCTTTTTAGCTACAATGCCACAAGTCTCCAAAACTGTTTATCGATAAACGTATGACCACATCCATGATACAATTAAACACGATAAGAATACATGGATCGCTTCCGTTAAAATATCCTATCAAGTGGGTACGTCCGAAGTAATCAGAAACGTCCTAACGAATTATGAAATGAATACATTCTTTTGCCTTGACAACACCATCTGATGAAGGCGAACGATTCAATCCAATCACACGATCGCATCAGTTGCGTTTGTAAGATAAACTGTACACAGTGTCAGGCTGAATACATTGACCAGACAGCTGAAAGTTCATAAAAGACGTACACGTTTTCCACGAACAGACGCATTACTTTTTTTAATAAAAACTAGAACGTGATCCGGCCAGAGCATTACATGGGTTGGCTGAAGATCATAAAGTCGATTATCGCGATGTCCGGATCATACATCAAGGTTTCAAATCATACACTGATCAACACACACCCTGCCTGTGTCAACCGCGGTGATGGTGCCAACCCCTTGTCCAATTGGATAGGCTTAACCACATACCTGACTAAACAGCACAGAGCGATACGGAATGAACCCGGTGAAGGCAGGCAAACTATCCCTATCAATACCACAGGTGATCTCATAAGCACACACCTAGACAGAGCACAGCGTCTGGACTTGATTAACTTGTAAACAACTAACAACAGCCATATGATTGAATTAGTTATCGTATAGTCATTTCATTGAGGACTTGCCTTGGCAAATTGTAATATCGCTTACAAGTGGCTTCATGTGGATTGCATCACTTATAAAGCTCAATCTCGCAAAGGAGATAGAAACAAGATTCTCATAGAACCTTATGTCGATATGTTGTTGGATTGAAGTTACGTAGATCCAACAGTTACATTGCAATTTTTGAAATTGCATGTCAAGGCTGAGTTTGAGAAGATGTTATCGACCACAACGATTAGTCGATACTTGGATGGTGGGTGCATAACTCTCGACAAACGGTGTTGTGTACCCGTTGGCATGAATTCGAAGGAGAATTTAGAGTTACTGCGATTGTTTGCATATCGACTGTTGGAGTGTTATGCAAATTAAAAGACCATTTAACGGATTGATGGGCCAAACTTCAATTTGTTCTGTACGAAGTCAATGGGATTTTCATTAAAAGGAACGAGGGTATGCGTCTTTGTAACAAGTAGCCAAGGCCGTAAGCTTCATTCGATGGGAGCAATGACGTCAAGCTCGATATCAAGCTATAGGACGAGGCGGGGAGCATACAGCAACAGCGATTGCAAGGGCTGTCTGCCAATTCTGCTAGATCAGTACACCCATGTCAGGCTTTGTGCTGACACGCGACAACGCACCGTATCACATTGATCTGGAAAGTGTGTTTGCTGAGGAGTTATATAATGGAGGACAACTCTTACGACTGGCACCCTATTCACCAATGTTGAATCCAACTGAGAATGTCTGGTGCACGGTAAAAGCAAGAGTTAAAAGGCAACTGCAGGTGCACCACGAGACACTAATAAACGGATATCCTCAGAGTGTGCAAAATCAAGGGAAATGCTGCTACTTTTACTGCTATTTCTGCTACATGACACTCGTTATACAGATCATGGATGTTATAGTTTTTCTACCGTTACGAAGTAACCACTTAATATGAACTTCGTTCAGTGTCACCTCTCACCCCGTGGACGCTAAATTATATTGGGAAAGGATCCTGTGTCTTCACCCAGTATCATTCACTAAACAATGCCCTGGCAACTCATTCTAATGTTTGGTTGACGTTATTTGGGGTTGGCATCTGAATTCCACTATAATCGAACAACCGGACCGGAGGATCAGTCAGAACAGTGCTGGACTAGCCGTTGCATACAAAAGAAAACAACTTCGAAAGGATTGTCAAGCCAGTCCGCTCCATGTCTCATTGTACTTTCTTAATGAAACACAACTAGGATAAGATATCCTGAAATCAACTCCAAAGGTTGCTTTATGAACCTCGGTAAGTGAATAATCAGCGTATACACAACAACAGCTATATTGCATACACTGTTGGACAAAATGATAGACAGAGTGATTTCCAGCATTTACGTAGCGCAGGACAAACATTATAGTGCACATTCTGGAAATCCGAACAATTAGTCAGGGTTAGTGTGTACAGACTAGCTGGTCCAGACTTAATATTAAAAAAAGAATGGCCTCGACAATCAACTCAGTGAACCTTTATGTATATGCACACGGTTCTCACTGTCGACTGAGTTGCTATGTCATTGAAGGAGTGGTCAACTATTGAAGAAATACAACATATCGCGAGATGCTAACAGTTCATTTATTATTTTCAGTCGCGAACGTAAAACATTAGATTATCTAAAGTAGGCAAGTAGCTCAGTTGTTCTTAACCGCCCAAACAAAAGAAGGAAAATGTTACGTAATCTAGGCACACTCATAGGCCATGCATTAGTTTAGTCAAGGCTAACTTCCAAAAAGTAGGAGGTACAAGACCAACATGTGGTTGCTCTGAACAGACCATTCTTCGTTCACTGAGAAGATGTGGGTTTACGGTTGTGACCCCATCAGTGTCCATTCTTGTTGACTCTGCACACTCTGAGGATATCCGTTTATTAGTGTCTCGTGGTGCACCTGCAGTTGCCTTTTAACTCTTGCTTTTACCGTGCACCAGACATTCTCAGTTGGATTCAACATTGGTGAATAGGGTGCCAGTCGTAAGAGTTGTCCTCCATTATATAACTCCTCAGCAAACACACTTTCCAGATCAATGTGATACGGTGCGTTGTCGCGTGTCAGCACAAAGCCTGACATGGGTGTACTGATCTAGCAGAATTGGCAGACAGCCCTTGCAATCGCTGTTGCTGTATGCTCCCCGCCTCGTCCTATAGCTTGATATCGAGCTTGACGTCATTGCTCCCATCGAATGAAGCTTACGGCCTTGGTTACTTGTTACAAAGACGCATACCCTCGTTCCTTTTAATGAAAATCCCATTGACTTCGTACAGAACAAATTGAAGTTTGGCCCATCGATCCGTTAAATGGTCTTTGAATTTGCATAACATTGAAACGTCCCGGTTGGCTCTGTTCTATAGTTTGATGGACTAGGGCTTACTGTATGGAATCTTGGTAGGAAGTTGTTAATTTGGAGAGCACCTGAGCAAACGTTTTGTTTGGTTACAATCGTCTGTGATAGTTAAGGATTTGTGGTTCCATACACGTGTATAGCTGTGTTTGTGAATGACTAAGCAATGTGAACTTGAATTTCTGTATGATGAAAAGCTTGTGACATACACATCTTCCGATGCCGCTACTGATTCTTTCGGCTCACTGACTGTCACAGTTGGTGCGTAATCAAACATGACTGGTGGCGATGGTGATGTGACTGCGGTCCATATTTTAAACAATACGATTTCCTAATCGCTCTCCAAGTGAGCGTTTTTGAACTTATTTTGATGACAATGTTTGTATACAGCTGTGATGAAAACTTTACACTATATTTCCTTCAAGTGTAAAAGCTTACTTTGAAACGTTCATAGTTTACTTGAGACAATCGGTGTACATGTGTTATATTTGGAGCAATTGGTTGTATGGTTATTGAACCTGTGTTATTTATTGACAAGATCTAATCCTTTATAATCTTGAGGGTAGTGTACATCTGGTTAACCGAAATTCTGTTTCAGTATGAAGAGTGCGATTAGTACTCAAAACAACCAAAAAGAACTCATACTACTCATTCGTAATTAATAAAATGTAGTTGAGTTTGCGATTCGAATTACCGGAGTGTATGAAGCAAAACGTGATGTCACAGATTGTTTTTTTTATGGACCTTAATACTGTCTTCAGTAATTGTGTTTCTTATTACAAGCTTGTTGTAAAATCCTGATGTTAATACCGGTTGAATTTGAATCACGTGTATTCACGTTGCACCTACTCGACCGATACAAGTACCTTTTTTACTACAATCTGAATTCTTTTCTTGCATTCTCTCCAGTCATAAACGTGTGACTATTATGAAAACATTGCATGATACTTTGTTGCTCAGCCGTAGACAACTTGTTCTATGTGCTAAAACCAACTAGGCACTAATCTGCTTGCTGTGCATTGAGTTGTGAACGAATCGATCTGTACACCTAATAGTTCTTGTACGAGCTGCTGTTTATTTTGTTTTCACGCTGTTTACGGGTGATGGAAGTGTTTGAATTGAATTCGTTCTTCAGACTGAGCATTGTTTGATGTCAGTTTCACTTGAATGATGAGTGATTCACCTCTCACGATTGATCTTACACTTGTGGTTTATCGGTTTTGCCATCGGACGTTTACAAATGAGACCCGTTGCAGTTTATTGTGTTCTTGCTTCTGCCCAGTGTCTTATCAGAAGCAAACTGGCCAAGGCAATTCACGGCTGTCTCATTTTCCTGAGCTGCCTGTATCTGTGAGGGAATTGTAAATTATTTTGAAAAGAATTTAAAGCAGGTTAATAAAATTATCTGATATAAACAAACCATCATATCTGTAAAATCTGCTTCTCACACAGTTGTTTCCAACATTTATTCTGATCGATTAAGAGTTTGAGTTACTCAGTGCACTGGATATCGGATGCTTCTCGTTTTTTTCCATAGGGGGGAATTCATAAGTAATGTCAAAACTGGGCTACGCTGATTTTCTTATCATTCCCAAAGTTGTGAAGGACGTTAGGTAGAAGATTGTCCTTTCTGTCCTCTTCTTAGTGAACGCTTGTGTACAGATATACGACGTGTATTACCGCAGTAATGATTACTTAGGATTTTGTTTGTATTCTCAATCGGATACTTTTGTTATCATTGTTGTTGTGTCTTACTCAAGTTACCATGGCAGCTTGGGATGTTTACAGATGTTATGTCCACGTGTAATGTTATGCTTGGACTAGCCCACACCTTTTGTGACAGATTGACCTATTTGGAGTAAATCGGCCGGTTTGTGGGCAACCGTAGAGTTTTTAAATTTGTACCCAAGCATTCGAGTGAATTAATCTTTCAGTGGTATCGAACACAAACCTGGAAACCATCCTGTTGTCCGTCATTTGTTCTTGATGCAAACATATCATCTGCTTTGGTTCTATAACTATTTCATTCGGTCGAACAGAGATTCTGTCGCATGTTTTGGTCTCATATGATTAAAGTTGTTTGTGTTTGGCACATACAGCCAGTTCTTTGGGGAACAACGTTTTCATGGCATACTTGAGTTTCTGACAAGTTTGAAATATCCTGTCATGAGATTATCGGCATGACCTATTTTGGAATAGTATTTCTGGACAGTTGTCAGACGCTGCCATCGTTTGCTGTATGAACAATCAGTTTATGGTGCTGTCAAAGTTGGTCTTTATTAATCAACGACATGTTCAGCGGTCAATATGTGGAGAGTGGCACTTCAAGGATGCTAAATACAACTTAGTTACCCCGTTACTCCCCACATTTTGCCGCTAACGCGCAGTATCACCCTTGATTATCCGTCGTTACCTAGTATTCAATTGGTTTTCTAGTTGGACTTAGCATCTGTCCATCGACTTACTCTCGATGTCAACCTGATATAAACCAGTTTGTTTGTTCCTTCCGAGCTTTCATTAGCTTTGCTAGTAAAAAACTGGGACTGCTTTTCACTGTTTATCTAGAGATAACCTCCAAATACCTCACGCAGTTAAGTTCTGGTGACCGATGGAGTACTTCTATTGTGTGATTGCGTTAAATTCCCTGTATATCTGACTTGGTTGTGCATGTCGTTTGTCACCTTGAAACATAGCTCCACTTATTTCATTTGCTACCAATAAGGCATGTTTTAGAGGAAGTTCAATGCTTTCACTGAGTAGTAAACGATTTATTGTGACGTTTCAAATCCACACTAGGATCCGTTATCAAACAAATGTGTTGGAATTTGATTGCTCTGCCGCTCACCGTATTCGCCTGTCGGTTTGTCTTTGCTCGTTTTTCGTTCCAGTGTCAACGATGCTGACATAGTGGCTGTCTATATCTACGTGTCGATTGAACGAATTCTGCGAATAGAGAACCTCCAGTACCAGCCGTTCCCCTTTCATCTTTGCCCGTGCGACCTTTCGCATGATCTATGTTG
>JTDE01001358.1:42272-58462 GCA_014338405.1 Paragonimus skrjabini miyazakii | reverse complement strand
GTGTTTACTACTGCGCCAATGGCCTCACATTAGGCACGACCGAATTATCATATGTGAACGCTCAACCACTTTCGCTTGTGAGTAATGATCAGGTTGCCCGATCGTCTCGAGATGGAGACACAGTTACTGTCTGTTAACTCCAGTCGATAACCCCGCGATTAGGACTTCCTAGACAGGTCGAGATCTCCGATCTCATTAAACCTGCTAGGCGATATTTCAGATTACTGATGAGTAGTCGTTAGTTTACGCTCACGTTTTGTCACAACTCCCACGTTCATGTTGGTTTTTTCGATGAACATCTTTCGAAAAGAAACATGCCAGTTAGAGATCACATCTTTAACACATCACAGGACAAACTATGTCTACCATTTTTATCCAGCTGGTCAATTTTGTTAACGTCTTAAATAAATGCCGCAACGTGTACTCACAAGTGATCCGAATGAACTAGTTGCCAAGACTGAAATACCTACATTATCCTAGGCCTTGAAACTAGGCTTACGCTGAGGTTGTCTTCTTACCACTTCGATCAACCGTCCGTAAACCGCCTTCAAACCAACTGGTCAAGTTCCGTTTAGTGAATTGCTCATTAAGTTTGTCTGCTATCAATGTACCAAAAAACCAGATATGTAGAAGACGTTTAAGGTTAAAAAGTGTGCGCGCAAATGAGTCTTGTCATCACTTCACGGACTCTTCAAGTGAACATTTTTGCAGACCTCAGATCGACCTATACACTGGTGGAATTTTTCCCAAACGGACATCTCTTTTTGTCATAATGCAATGATGACTTCTCATATGAGCTATACTTTAAGTGGCTGTCTTGATGTCGAATCTCACGGAAATCCCACAGGCTGTATTATATCCTAGACAGCACAAACGTGGTGACTAATTTTCCAGTCAATGCTGCATTAGGATACAATGTTCGATGGCCTGATGGATTTAAACCGATCGAGGTATCCTCTCATTTACAGTTTCTCAATTAACGGACACTTTTCTTTCGCAGCGTTGGTTTGATGTGATAGCTGCTTGTTAATTAATGCTCGCTGACAATTAATCGTGAAGGCACTCTAATTAGGCGGTCTAGGCTAATCGAGCACGAATATATGTGTAGATATTACCAAAAGCACTTATTCACGCCAAACGACCAAAGAAAGCTGTACTAACCTATGTTGTGCACAACTTCTCGTACAGAAGACAAAACCTGTTTGAATTGACAAACGATCCTATCTACTGCATCAAAACAGAAGCAAATTCAGAATTATTTCAGTGCACTGTGGCAATCAATACCAAAGTTCATCTTTCTGTTTCACTTATACACTGGTAAGTTGTGCGAGGTTTCGGTTAATACAAATCGAACATCACTAAACTGTCACATTCCCACAGATTCTCTAGCCGGCCCCTATTGAAAAGAGCTGAAGTAAGATTGATGCCAAGTTTCTCAGAAGTTGATAACTTGGTGTCTTTGTCATCGATAGAGCGAAACATTTTACAGTGCAAAACTTCACGCAAGTAATGGTTTTCAGGAAACTAGTCAGGCATATTGAGGATATATCTCCAATTTCTGATTGCACGGCGGTGATGCCGATTCAGTATACTCAAGAACACGTGGAACCACTGAATGATTCTTTTAAACCATCGTCCTGGCGAAGAGGAGCATTCCAACCAATAGAAGGTTTCAATCGCGGTACTCAAAACGGACACTACTTGGTTCCATTCCTATGGGTTATTACGAAAACTGCAGTAGACTAGATCAACCGCTACTTGCCTTATCCGATATAGACAATTGCCTAACCTTCATTGATGATTTCCTGCTTTATACAACTAAGTGTCACTCGGGAACATTGGATTATAACTTGCGGCAAAGATTAATTAACTGATATGGCTTTTATGGATATGTCTGAGTTGACTATTTCATCCTATGCGTTTTGAGGTGAGACGTGTTTGGTATCTAGTGAGTCAAGACGTTTTACATGTGTTATGACCTTTCACAAACTTTTGATAAGACCCATTCGGCGGCAGATTTTTTTTTACCGAAGAAAAGGTTCTGTGTCAAACATCTTTCTTTCTGGTTGTGTTATACTATCATTACAGATGATGAGTGGGTGCACTCCATTCATGGATTTTCACCAATGCAAGTGGCTTTGTCGTGGAACTTCATAAACGAAGCGTCTCAGGATTAAACATTGTTGATGAACCTCGTTTACCATATACTTGTAAAAAAAACACCATTTCTACTGAACTTGATAAGGCGAGGCTGATAAAATGAACAAACTGTTCTTGCTTCGCTCTGTTACTTTTTATGCCTATTTTTTATCATGAGTATGGGTGATAGCGCGTTGACTGCAGTCCGGCGAGGATGGACATGACAATTAGCCTGACAAGTCTCACATCCTTTACTATGCTTTTTGACAACAGTTCTGTTGTTTTCGCCAGCCGCTTGGTTGATCTGTACTCACTGACAGGTAACTACGATGTGTACGTTCGCTCGTTGGTCACGTACACACACGCATCGTATTAAGCAGTTTTTTATTGGTGCATGGTTTTAATCGAAAACACAATCCGTCTTCCACTGACCACGATGCAACATTTTTCAATTAACAACATATATTCGTGTGTTTCAGTTGATCGCTTGTTTCTCATCTCACGAAAATCGATTCAATGTAGTGCATGAACTTGTCAGTGAGGACACGCTCCGAGACAAAACTAAAAGAATGTTTTACGTTCTTAGCTTGATTGAGAACGAACAATTTTTGTGCGACACCACCTGAGATCCACCAGTCGTACACAGTACACAGTCGTACAAAAACAGTCAGCAAAATTATGGTATCTCCTTCGGGGCACTGTTGATCCGTAATTACCAGATGTTCGCAAGTTCGGATCGTAAGTTGGCATCTTCAAATTCTGCAATAAATTTACCCATGCGTGACGTGTGCATCGCGAAAATGTCTTGTTAAATAATTTCAGTCTCTGCAGCCACCAAAGTTTGGCTTTCATTCGAGATAGTCAACGAACTCAAACTAGTCACCGAACGTGGACCTTAAACCATCGTCTAGCGTTAGAACAAGACTTTCAGTGTGCTCTAATCGTGGCTGAACTTGGTGTTGATTGATGGTTACGTTGTCCTCTCTAACTTTCAATACATCGATTAGGAAATTTCTTCCAATGTCATTTAAGTAGTACTTAACACAAACGCCTATCTAATTTCAAGGTACTCTGAGCTTCGTGAGATATGAGTCGGATGATTCTGTGTTTGTCTCATTCAGAAAAAATATCTGTTCTTTTTTGTTACTCTTTTAACGCCCTGGGATGTATCTCATCTGTACGGAGGAACCAACTGGAAGAAACATATTTGCTTGACTCACAATCGCAACCTGAGGTACATGGTAGCTTTAACCCAGTCTTACCGGAATGTGGGCACCGTAAATAGATCATAATTGGATCATACATACAGTATAACAGAATTTAACGAAACTTCGAAACATTTTGTTTTCTTTTTGAGAGATACTGATTTCAGCTCTGTGGAGGGTACCGAAAGATGTTTGTATAACAAGGCGACTCCCTTCAAGCAGCTTTTCCCTGTGGAGAAAGGCATAAATTCGATTTTAATGTGGCGCCTGTGTTGAAAGATATCTGATAGAATGTAGCATATTTACCTGAACTACAAACATCGGTCACTAGCGAGGACAAAAAGCTGAACAACACCATACACTGCTTCATGACGTCCCGACACAATTCACCAAGGATGCGATGGAATTCGAAAATGGAGCGCAATTGCTACGGGAAAACCTGTAGTTTCAAATAGGTTTTCCTCGCATGTTCTACTTTTCCGTTTGTGAATGCTGCTTCTTATTCTGTCGATTGATACTAGCTGATTGTGATAACGCAGTTCACTATGGAAACGGGGTTTTATACCTTGCTCATTTTGGTTAAGTAGTGTATGGAGAGACAGATTTTGCACAGTTTCTCTTGGGTACAGTCTACTGCATCGCGTCAGGCACATGCTGAAGTCTGCCGGTTTATATGACAAAGTTCAGTGTACAATTGGTACATGTTGGTTGTCTGCCAGTCTCACAGATACTTGTCAACAATTACCTCTTATCGATAGTGGGCCATAATAACTAAAACACAGGACCGATGAGGTTGTGTTATCAGCCAGACATGGTATACACCCTTGTACTGATTATCCTAGTCGTGTTACGATGGTGTACAGCCCATTTTACCAGTCAGATTTGGTCAAGAGGCTTGTTTGTCCGAGCTTTCGTGTCACAAGTCCGAAAATGTTTGCGGTTCCAGTCTACTTTGCCGGAGTCAATTCGGCTCGGACACCTAGTCAATACATAGGTAATGTATCACACCAGACAGAGAGCTAGGAATGTGGTCCACCCGTTTGAATAGATCATGGAATTGCGTCATCTAATGAACTTCGACCTTACTCTCGCTTTCCTGTGCGTGTGCACATGTCAAATTCGAAAGCGATCGTTGGATCTTACTGTGCCAACTTTACCGGGTTTGGCACTTCCTTGTTACTATTGTATGAATTAATTTGGAAAAGCGTCATCAAGTTGCTCGTTCTAATCTATCATTTAAATATGATGTTGTCTATTGAGGCTGGTCTCTGAATTCACTCCCATACATTATAATGCTCAGAACGACTGAAATAATTAGTTGGGATAGTACTGTAATTGTTTCAAACAATTTTTATGGGAGATGGTAAAACCCATTATACGGGCAGTAAATTAGCTGGCTGTTGCATGGATATTGACAGCGCTTATAAGCATAGCTTTCTGTTCGTTTAGTGATGCGCTGTTTGTATTTGAATTTCGGTTATTGATCCATCGATTATTTGCTGTTATGGTGAGGTTGAATATTCAAACGTGTTTTCACATATGACTGGCTACCCCCGTAAACAAACTAAATTACAGGAAGTTGCTGTGCGTTGTATAATTGCGAATAGTGCATTGCACAGATGTATTTATTTCTGGTGTATCTGTCGTACAATCCCATTGCCATGATAACTTCAATAGTTACTGATCGGATGACCCAGTATACGCGTCACAGTGTCAATATGCGATAGCCACATTCTGAACAACTCACGTTATGAGCGTTCGGTCAAGTAAAAGGGTAGTTTGGTTCTATATTTGTCCTTTGACAACTGATCGTTTGTCATATCAAGGTTGAATTTATTCTTGGAAACTGCTGCTACGTAGCACATCGAGGAAAGACCCAAACAACTCACTCGCCACATCCAACATTATTTATGAATTCACTTGTACTTGTGGAATCAAGTACATTGGCCGAACTGTGAGAACGCTTGGGACACGTGTCTCGGAGCACATTCCCAAATGGCTAGCGAACAACAAAACGGGCGCCGCCCAGTCTTCTATCACACGACGTTTGGAAGAAACGGGACACGTAATTCAAGTGGAAAAGGCTTTTCGTATGTTGTGTCGCCCAATCAATAAACATACTTTACTTTTCGCTGAGGCCGTTGCGATGCACCGTTACAAACCTTCACTTTGTGTACAGAAGCAAATGGTAGTTAACCTATCACTACCATGGTGTTAAGAGTTTGCAATCAAGGGTCAATATTATTCGTTAAGTGTTGTTATTATTTGAATGTTTTAGTTGTACCGTTTACTTAAGTTAATTTCCTTCTCTTGTCTTAAGCTTTATGCTGGATTGCCTATTAGTTTCCGTTTATTTCCGCGTGCCTTACTGTAAGACCGATATTGTCTGCGCCATTGGTTTCTTACTCGACCAGTTTCAAATTTGAATTTTGTTCGTTTGTTTTTAACTAATGATAGCCCATTCGAACGTGACTGGTACTGTGTACTTTTTCTATCGCAGCTGTTGACTCATTTCTATTTTACACTTATTTGAATTGATGCATGTTAATTGATCATAGTCCGTGTATCGCAACCGAAGAGATCGGTCGAAATGTCTGCAGAGTACATCTTACGCAATTCTACTTGCGTGTTCTAAATATACAGTAAATGAGCTAGAAGACATTGAAGGAAACCACTAGAGAAGTACAAATGTGCTGTAATCGTTTCCAGGACATGAGGACAAGTCAAAGTGTGTATTTTTAAAAACATATGATACAGAGAACTAACTGACCCCTAGAAGGAAATTCGTTTGTCCTAGGAACAAAATTATACCAGGTGGGTTAGACTACAGTCTCTCTATACACACTGTGGGGACGTTTCGACAACAGAGGTGTGTAATTCTAGCGCCCTGAATGTATTCGACTTCTAACTTTGATTCATAAGACATGATTGTTAAATCAGAAAGTGATGTGCTCTGTGCAAAGTAAACACGCAATTAGTTTATTTCGACTACAAATTCAGGACTCACTCTGTAGCCTCGTGGTGGAAAGTGAGGAATCTGAATAGCAATAAAACCAATGTTTGTTAAAGTAATTTCATGTCCGTTCATTCAAGTCACCAAACATTCCATGTCCGTAAAACCATCGAGTTGCATAACTAGGAGTAGGTAACTAGAAGATAACCAGAAAGCTTTGCTGTAAAATCATCGAATCTCAATTTTTCTGAACCAATTGGATGAACGGGTGGCTTTTACAGGAGATGAACGCAAAGCTTTTGTCATCTAAGATTAATCGAATGAAACAAATTGGACTTCCGTAATCACTTCCTTCCATGGCTGATGTAATCGTGACATCTGAACCGCTTTGGAAACTTGTGCAGCAATTTCGGTATCAGTGTACAACAATACAGATCCTGCCTAACTTTAATAAGCTAAGCTATTCTTTGCTAACGCCTTGTAACAGTACCCCGACGCCAAATCAACGAATTAACTGAAAATACGACAAAATATCAGACAGGTAACCAAACAGTGTGACACCAACACACGCTAACTAGACAGGTGCCATTTTTACGATGCAGTTGATAAGTATCCCAACCCTTAACATATCCGTTTCTTGTCAATGGAGCCCTGGTATTATGTACCGTCTGACAGAATCGTAGAAAAATTTGCCAGAATGTTCCTTTCAAATACGAACTCAATCCTTTGACAGGTCGTTCATTCCAGCAGACCATTTTTTATGGAGTGCCAGTTTTATTGATCATTCGATTGATCCTCACTATGCACAACAGAAATTCGGATGTAGAATTTTATACTATACAATCAACGTTATGAACCATTGCGGCCGTGTAATGATAGAAGTAAACACTCTCAACATTCCGTCTGTTGTGTGTTATTGCAGCACAGTATTTACGTCAATCAAACAAGGTCTTTGTTAAACTCCTCGAAGATCCGGACTAACAATTTATCTTTGTGTTCACTTTTTTCTTCAGCCTACAAGAATTGATTGGAAGAACCTATTTTCCAGTTTGTTTTGCTGTGTCTCCAATACGTTGCAATAAACAACGATGCGTCTCTTCCACTCCATCTTCCTAAGTACTTGTTGTAGTGGAATACCTCTTTGTAACAGGAGAAGAAACAGACCGTTTTAAATAGCAGGACAAAATCGTGTGCACCAAATCCAATCCAAGGTCACAATTTAACGAGGTTGTGATTAACAGTTACCCAAAAGACAACCTGAAGATTCTCAGGCATGATCGATTTTAGTAGTAGTTCACTGAATGACTGCAATTATCACACTTCTGAAATCGAAAATTGATGGGTTACAGATCGTGCATATGCCTAAACTTTATGCAACCTGCCTTCCGTGCAGCCTTCATCCCAGTTTCCATCAAATCGTTATGCTCTTGAATCTTAGTAACAGAAAGGTCTGTAATGGGGCCACTCTTTTGGACTGCACATATTTATGTGTCAACAACCATGGAAATGTTGTTGACCGATGAATGGATGTTGACACAACCAGATGTTACAAGATGTCTATGGTTTGAACCGTGAGATAGCCGGTCATTATTCAACAACAGTTTTTAAAAGATAACTTGTGCAAACAGAGTCATACAAGCGAATACATCAATTCATATGAATTAAGGCTGACAAAGACAATAAGAAAACACCAGGTTGCAAAACACAAACGTAGTACAAATTTGTTCATGATATCTTATAAATTAATGCTAGAAACTGCTGGTAACTGAACATGTGTTTGACATCAGGTTTTCAAATTTATAGAGTACACTATGAACAGGGTGTATCTTGTTCAAAAGGAGTCGAAAATCACTTGAGAGCTTGTATCAAATCGACACACTGGCTTTCTACCCTATTTTCCGCACGCATCGCTTGCAACTGTAGTCATTCAGGGTTGTATTTTGAACTAGCTTTCTGCAGACACGTCTGTTAATAAGGTTGTATGGAGCTTTTCAGTCTGTCAGCCTCTCGAAGTTAAACATTGAGTTTCCACAACAAATTTTCAGAGGTGTTGGGCTGCACGATATTTCTGTAAAGTGGTTTCACTACAACCTGTGCAGTGTGTATTGCATTTTAGTTTAGTTATCTAAAGCAGGCGGACTAAAGTGAGTTTCAAGCCCATAACCAAAGAATGAAGTTTTGCCGTCGCAACTTCGTTACGGAGTTATTTGGATCATGCCCTTGAGATGTTTTTATACTCAGAGGGTTATTATATTTTAAAAATAGTCTGAATATTTAAGCAATCTGAAACGTCTCTAGTCCACTCCAACAGAAAATATTTATTATTGACGATTAGTTTTCGACTAGTAAGCACTTAATGCTATTCGAGTTCCGTTGTTGAACCTATTTTTGACTGCGTCACTTTGTGTTGACAACCTCTTTGGGATCAACATCGAGATCTATCATTTTATTTTATACTGTCTTTGTCACTCTGGTCTTCCCGTATATGCACACGTTTGTTCTGTGAACATTTACGAATACTTTCTCATGCAACCGACCGGATAAAATATACATACTATCTTTTTCATATCAAACGTACATTATTTCAATCAGTTTGTTAGTAAGACTATTGTGAAATGCTTCTGTTGACGAACACCTACAACTATTCGATACCTATTTCCACTCCTATACCATGTGAATAGCCTGCAATATATTAGCAACATTCCATCACATACTGTGGATATATTACAGTGACCGGAAGATAAGTACAAATATGGTGGCGACGTAAGTGATGTTACATGAACAAATCAAATATGCAGAATGGTATTTATAGAGAATGATGAGTATGGCTGAGGACATCTGCCATCCGGGTTCCAAATTCTCCTATCGTTAAGATTACCCCCAGTCCACAGTGCACAAACTGTCCTGAAACAGGTATATAATGTTGTATGACACACGATTTGTAACAAGGTTTCTTTTCTCGTAGGGAACTGACAGTTCAAAGCGTTTATCAACAGAGTATTATATCCATTGTCTGTATTGGTGAACGAGATTTGTATCTAGCACAGCTCTATACTCAGTACTCTCATTAAGTTTATCTGCTTCAAAACTAAGTGTGTAGAATTCATGTTGGATACTTTTAATTGCGTTCTCTGGAACTTGAAATGTTTTACGCATTGGAATAGGCGATGAAATTTTAAATTGTACATGTTATCAACCGGCTCCACAGAATATCACAAATGGGATGTAAGGTGCTCGATATCCACTTCCTAAATAGACCTTAATAAAACGGTGAAGTTCAACTTTTGCTCGAGTGCTAGTACTTCTGTCTCGACCAAGGAGTCTAACAGCCTGTTAGGATATTGGGAAAATTATACGCAACCGGTTTTGCTCATCTTCAGTACATTAGCAGGACTATCGTTAAAGATCAATATTCGAACGTGTGTAACATACGTGAGAAGAGCCACGGCTTTACTTAAGAATGTCCAACTACTGCCTATCAAGAGCATGAAATCTACGAATATAATCATGTAATAAGAGGGAACAATAATATTGAATTTTCACCCACTGGAGTGTAGACAGCTAACAGGTTATCTCATTGTGACTTTCGGACTATCGAGGGCTCCTGGTCACAATATTAGGTCCATTTTCCAATTTGCCTATTATTGGTCTCCAGGGTGGCGTTTACAGGCGTATCATTCCGCCCACATATCTCCAGTATCGAGTACATGAATTCGACGTTTGTATCTATGCTTCAACGAAATTTGGCCTAGCATCAGAAACAGATTGCCGAAAGGCGACAAGAGCTCTACCAGCTGAGATACGAAGCCACACCGGATGCACAAAACTTCACGTCTGAACTCATTCATCCTCTCAACATACTGTCATATGGAATTCACACATTGATCCACTGGACTGGCTGCTCAAGTAGCATTTCTCAAACCGTTCAAAATTATCAGATCTGCTATACTGCTTATGAGTAATACAAGTTCAGTGCTCAGCAGTGGCGTTGGTGAATTTCGATGTTAACCATTTAGTGAATCCTGCTTAAGCAGTTAGTCTATTAGATTATGTGGTGGATTTCGTTTGGAACATTGAGCTAGGATGGCAATTGAATCCAAATGTGAATTTTCAGAGTTCCCGGTGCGGCTTTGTAGCCCACCTTATAGACCGATTGCTGCGTTTCGGTGTACTGTTTCTAGCATTGGTTCAAATCCCATACGCTTCTCAGACACGTCTCATTTAACTTATCAAATCTGTTACACTACTTATTGATAAGACGGATCACGTTGGATAAATAGTTGCTACCACATTGACCTCTTTCTGTTTGCTGTCTGTAGACTGAAACCACAGTGACTGTGCCGTTAGTCATCCTTGTTTGTGATTGTTTTTTTTTATCACCATCAACATTCTCAGTTCTCCCAATCTCAGCACATTTGGAACAGCGCTAAAGTGTAACTCTTCACCACGATTCCACCATCTATTTCGAATTCATAGTAGTTTTTTCTTGTTCTGTTTTCTGTCTTTCAAGCCGGTGTTAATTTCGAGTGCACATGAAGGCCGGTAATCGGTACTGTCTTGAGTATTTCAATTCACGTACACTCACCATTTCAGTGGTTCACACAAGTATGAAGGAAGTGACACAAATCTGTGGCTTTTAAAGTCGACATTACTGAAGTTACAGACTATATAGAGTTGTACAACAGTGTCGAATCATCTGAAGGCTGAGCAATCGTAAGTGTTTAGGCCCTGGAACCAATGTACTGGTGAATCTTCCTATTACGCTCCTTGACAATGCCTCCAGATCTAATAAGTTAACCTGTTGGAACGTCCCCCTGTGGTCATAAACTTCCAAAAGCGAATTAATTTGAAGGTTGTGCTGTGCCCTTCATGACGTTGTACGTTTGCAAACTCTATTCTCATTATCCATTCTCGTTCCTCTACAACTTCACATTTTGTAGATCGGAATTAAAGCTGTTTCCTTCCTGATTGGACTTTCATATTTCGAATCTCGTGGCCCTCATTATCTGACGAACTTTGCTGAGAATCAAATTGGTGACCATTTGATATTAGTTTGAAAGTAATCTTTAAACAAACTACGAAGCCATGACTAACAAACTTCATACAATGCTTCTTGTGGATGTTCCATATGCATGCATGCGTTACTTGGTATTGTCACATGCCTGACACTTCCTTATTTGTTGAGCTATAGTGAAAATATGTCATGAAAGTATTTATCAACCCACCATATGATTCTATGAAGTATTTAAAAAGTATGCCATCACTACTGTACCCGAAGTAGCATCGCCAATGTATATAGTAGTTAACCAGCTCTCTTGCTAACTTCGGCGAATGTCACAAGTTCACGTAGAAATAATCTTTCTTCGTTTTACACCTATCAATATAAAAAAAAGTGTACTTTAGTTAATGAGTGCCATGATCTGTACAGTGTAATTAAGGTTTAATTGCCATCATATTCAATACGTGATGAACAGATCTCAAAGTTTACTCCGCATCCTGTACCACAACTTGTGCATGAATGCAAATTTTACCTATGCATTTTTGTGGTCAGAGGACTTGTAATGCGCCATCAAATAAAAGTAACTTATTTATATCCGAGTAGTTATTCGCGGAAATTCATTAGCAAATTTCGGTTTTGAATATAAAGCTACCAATAAAATCTATCCATTTGTGGTCTGCCTCTTACACACGATAATCAAATAGGGATATTCAGAACTTTTTATTGTTCCCAAATCTTTTGTGATGTTTCGAGTTAGACAACGAGATGTACGTAAGAGTTCTGTTCACTTTGGTCATATTGACTCTTCAAAAAGTCCGTTTGATCCCTCATGTCAGTACTTGTTTGTCTGCTCTTCGACAAATTATTTGAAAGATACTTTTGTTTTTTATAACTGGCTTAAAAAATATGTCCCAACGTAGCCTACAGTCGTTCAGCAAAACAGAATCTGTGGCGTTCAATTTCTACGTTACCGCGCCGCTTGTATGCCCGCTATTACGAATCGAGATTCCAGACTGCATCGCGGTGAGTTTTTCATTCAAATGCCCTGTGTACTTTTTCCTGGTTCTACGCTTTTGGCTAGCATTTCTTGCTGTGGATTTTTGCCTATTATTTCTCACACGTTAGGCTATTTTCGTTCATTGATGACTCACTCGATACAGTGTGCTATCTGAGACCCATCCGCTGTGGGTTCTCAACGTATCCCAAAACCGCCTCTAGGCACTCCACTGAGTGTTGGAATAATCACATCTCCAACTTAGTCACCCATCAAAATAAAACCAGCATTTTTGCCATTGCTTCTCTCTGAGGTAATTTGGTGGTGAGCTCATGCCCAAATGACATTGATGTTGACCTAATCAGCTGTGTCAAATTTCGGGATCACGTGATCAGCAAAGAAACTGTTACACAAAGTACAATTTCAGGAAGACAAGGCATATTCCTTGCTGTTTCAGAGATCAGTACGCAATACAAATGTGAGAATGTTAGAGAAGCGGATGCGGCTCACAGAACCTCCGTTTCTGGAAGCGTACACATTCGCTTGCTGGTTTGCTGTCCTGAATTATTTTTGGCAACATTGTGGTAGACCGTCAGCTTACAAGCAGAAACTTGTACCCTTTGAGCTCATTCCTCACACACAGTCCTTACTAAAGTAAATTACACAAATCGTTGTTAAAAGCAATTCAATATGAGCGACAAAACCTTACCACTAGCATAGAATAATTGTGTTTAATGCTCAAGTTTGTTAGTTAAGAACTTTTGTCTACTAAAATTTATCGCGTTATTGTGTTAGATTATGTCAATGTTGCTCACAGGAGCTTGTAACGAAAATTGAACCATACACAATCAGAAGTTTTCATTAGGAATTTATATCGAACTTCCAAGGCTCATAATATGCAGTACTTTTGAGGCATTAATATGCCTTGATTTTAGCATTACTCGTAAGCAGTTATGTGCATAAGGATTGTACTTTTAAAGGGTCATCCTCACTAACGGATGAATAAAATTTTGTTGAACCGATCTGATAAAGACAACCTCCAGTTTGTTTATGTACCCATCGACATAATGGTCAATGTTATCCCTCCCTCATCGGAGGAGAGTCACATTTTATGCGTCAACCTAACTGCGTAACAAACGTATGATAAGTCACAATGAAAACCAGTGTTCACGCTAATTGTAAACTTCCGGCTCATGGCGGTCGCATACAGTTCAGTGAACAGTCGACCCAACTGAAGTTAGCTGAAAGGAAACATTTGCTGTCTTTGTCCTTTCATTGATATTGAGCATCAGATATACTCGGAAAGGGGCTAAACGTTATCGTGGTGTAACCTTCTGCACAGTAATCTCGATCTTCATGCTATGGACTGAAGTTGTTAGTCCTGACCGATATTTTTCACAAAAACTATGGTCCATGCTATCATTTCATAATCGCACTTTTCTAAATCCTAGTGGATTGCTAGGTGACCCTATTAATCTGTTGTCTAATAGCAACCACTTTTACTGAGTCTGTTTAGCAAAGTTCATGTTAGTGAGAGTTATAAACTTCTGTCTGGCTATGTGTGTTCTAAGCACTAATCTGTGCAAATCCCTTGTCCATTCAAGATCAACTTCGAGAAGCAGACCTGTTTGTACAATTCACACTTTCGTAAAATGATCACACCACCTCAGAATGAGTAGAGTAGATTCATTTTGTTTCTGGACGACATTGCAAGCAAGTTATTAGTATCAATACATCTCTTCTCTACTTACTTCATGTCAGTCGTATATGTACTTACTGTAATAGAAGATAGTGCCAGTACTGGAATGTTGAGAAATACGTAGCAGATGGTGGTGTTAACAGTATGGGGCTGCAGCGCGTTATGCTCCGACTGTCAGCTTTTCGTCAGTACTGATGTGGCAGATAAGTATTATTCGATTAGTAACTAATGCGTGGATGTCAACTCACCAAATTTCTTCTGGTAGGGTTGATTGAAATGAGAAGTTTGCTTCGGTCGGTCAAGGTTAGCTGACCGATCAAAGGCAACAGTGAAGCAAGGATCTCATATGAGCACATATACCATTGTGAATAACGTTCGTTTATCTTACGTGAAACGTGTGCTACTTTACGGACAACTTTCAGTCAATATTCTGATAAATTTCAAAACATACTGATGTTCAGTTGTTCGCCAGGAGCACAAGTTCTACGGGACAATTGCAGTTATTTATCCTATCGAATGTTTCTGCTCAAAAGTCAACTTTACTAACAAATGTTTGCCTCATATATCATCCGCTTTTTGATTACAATCTCCCGAATGACTTTACCCATACAATCTCTGTATTGCCAAATGATTCTGCTTAAACTTGTAATTATGTTCATCTTACCGAACAGTTTCTGTTCGCCCATACAAAGTATACCGGGTATTTAAATACCAACCAATGCTACGTTATGATAAGCCAGTACAATTTTCTGCCTCGTCGTCAAAGGAAGCGCGTTAACTTGTACCACCACAGTAAGCGCACGTTACGTGGGTGTATAAATAGGTGACATTATTTTGAGTCAACACCGTTAGTGTCACTAGGATTCTATAGTCAACAAACTGAAACAGGTGTCAACCGTTAGCGATAACGCGTTTTGATTTTAGCCATTTTTTCACTTGTTTATGCTGCTTTTTACTGCAACCTGTATTTGGCGTGTGTTTGTGTATTTCTCTGTCCCTGATGAATAGAAGTGTCTACACCAGCTAACAGGGTCAGTTTGATTGGTTCGCCAGCCATGGTTGTTAGATTTCACTATTGAAATACGGGTCCACGATGTTTGTCAAAATATGAACTACTGCCGAAACGTAATCACTATTCGACTCAGAGTGTATGAGAGTGAACTTCGAATCCAATCTCTATTGAAAAGGTTGACATCAAGGCTGGCCGCAATCGCTTCACAGATTCTTTGTTTTGTTGTCACTCCTGCAACGTTTGTCTACTGGTAAACTTTAATAAAACGTTCATTGTTCGTTGACTTACGGAAATTGTCAAATACGGTATTCTCTCGAGTCGTTATTTCAGTTTTTATTGGCAGTTTACGTAATTAGTAACTGAACAATACGGTGTAAAGAGCACGATGATTATGTGCTCCGTTCATCGCTGGTAATCTCGAAACCGATTACGTTTAAGCTATCTGGGAAATTGGAAATTTGATGGGTAGATAACATGAAGAAAGCGAAGTAAATAAATGGTTTAAGAAGTCAATTTTTCAATCAAATGTTTTCGATAATTCTCATTAGGTTTTTACAGTTACATAGGGTAAGTGCGAGTTATTTATGAAAATTATAGCGTGTCAAATAGGTCATCGACAAAATCACAGTAGAGGTACGGATCACAGTCCATTGGAGGAGGGTTGGAGTGTTACACGTGCCAGTCATGAGACATGCGTTCATCAGTATCGAGCGGTTCACGTTTGTTCGGGTTTCGAGTGGATGTGGAATGATTAGCGATGGGAGGTGGAGGGTTTGCGCGAATTGGTTTTGGGCACATAGGCAGGAGTTGTGGGGTCTGATAGCAATAGCCTCAGTCATTGATAACAATCGCACTCTGACAGCTCTGGAGCACGATTGACGAACCTAAAGGTGAACCCACTGCCACTCCATCTTTCTGTCTTTATAACTCTCTATTAAATTCAAAGGTCCATTCATAGAAAAATGACGTGGACGGGTCAATACACACATTTTCACAGCTTTGTCCCGTCGAATTACAAAAAAACTCTGTACGTCGTCTGTTGAACATAGAGCAAAAGATCTGCACACAGGACACTCTCCATGAGGAGGTGAGATATATTCGGGAAACTCTTAGGAATTCATGGACAAAAATCTGCATTCTGGTACGAAGCATGAACTCCTCCAGACAACGAGGAAAAACTGGTTTTTGT
>JTDE01001358.1:24350-42172 GCA_014338405.1 Paragonimus skrjabini miyazakii | reverse complement strand
GAGTTCAACAGTGAAATAATTAGCCGTAGACCTTCAAACGAGGGTACCTACCCTACAGCGAGGTTTATCGTGTCGTTCGACACCTGCCCGGTACTTGTGCCACGACTTAAGGATAGTTTGCCCAAGTTCTCTCCGTCTTTCTGTATCTATTCTCTCACAACCGTTGTTGTCAAGTCGGTTACGTTGGGAGGACTACAAGGTGGCTGTCGGAGAGGATCCGTGAATACACAACGAAGTGGCCTCGCAACTTTTCGAGAAAGCCTATTTCCAGTGTGATTGGTACCCACTTACCTGACACTGGCCATCAAATGAATCCAGACGAAGCGTTCTGCGTCACCTACAGGGTTCATCAATCCTGCTGCAGAGCTGTCACAGCGCGAATTTTATCAACGACCGAGGCTATTACTATCAGACCCCACAACTCCTGCCTATGTGCCCAAAACCAATTCGCGCAAACCCTCCACCTCCCATCGCTAATCATTCCACATCCACTCGAAACCCGAACAAACGTGAACCGCTCGATACTGATGAATGCATGTCTCATGACAGGCACGTGTAACACTCCAACCCTTCTCCAATGGAATGCGATCCGTACCTCTACTGTGATTTTGTCGATGACCTATTTGACACGTTATAATTTTCATAAATAACTCGCACTTACCCTATGTAATTGTAAAAGCCTGATGAGAATGATCGAAAACAGCTGTTGGAAAGATTGACTTCTTATGAAATCCATCAGAATCTGGAGATAACTGGTCCAAGTTCACATGAAGCATCCAATGTTTCCAAGTTCATACCTGTCATACTTATCGACCACTAAGCGAGGACAGGAATGGTTGTATGTCGAACACTTTTGAAACTCAATAGTATTCATCACTTACAGGTTAACTTTCTCGGAAAATGCACTGCAAGAATACACTCGAGTTGCCTTTCCATCTTGTCAGTACGAATGAAGTTTCAACCTCCAAAGTTTCTGGTTAGTGCTCATATATTCCCACCATATACACCGTTGTTAAATTGAGTTTGCCTATGAAGTCAGTGCAATTGTTGGAGTGGAGCACTGAATGCCGAACGGAGGCTGTTTTGCTAATTCCTCTTTCTTCTATTTACAAATTGATTGGTTTTGTTAGCAAGATTTTAATTTCGTGACTTTGTAGACAGGGGCTTTGTTAGAAAATACTTTCCAATCCAGCTCCTTTTACTTATAAACCTGGGTCAATCCTTCGTTTTTTGTTTGAATTGCAGGTTTTTGTCAATGTTAGCAACTGATACATTGTTGACAACGGTAATGGTGGTGATGAACTTCAACAGGAAACGCACTAACTGTTCAATTAACTCGAATCAATAATCATGCGATGGGGATTTCCCATGCAAGTTGAAATCACAGATATAATTTAGGCGACTGAATGATACTTTGTTTTCGGGATTTCAAATATCACATGCATTATTGTTGAGCTTTAGCCAGCAAGAAAACTTTGAAGTCTCCACGAGATAGAATAATTTATCTGAATACGAACATGATGATAACGTGGATCTGACGTTCAGTTAGTAGCAGGATTATTTTTTTCCAAAACATGCCATATGTTTATGAAAGTCTCTCCCCGTTTATCATTAGGATTTAATACATAGGTATGATTACACACATACACCCCGCGGAATAAATATAAGTTTACAGAATATGTTAAGGTTACTTCGGTATTATTTCATAAAGTGTCCGTACTGTAGTTTTTATCTAGCTGAGTTTATTTTGTATTACCATAATTGAAACAATTTAGGGAGCCTTTTGATACTTTTGGAGAGATTTGAAAAACTTTCGTAAATGGTCGCGAAATAAGTGTAAATCCACTCATCCGGTCAGATGACGTTAACATCTCAAACGGAACACAGAAAATCTTATTCATGTCAGCGTGAAAATAATCGAATAGATAGTGCGATCAGATGTCATACTAAAAATGAATTTTGTTTAAGGGAAAACACTAAGCGATTTCTGAGGTTAAAGTGAGTTAGCTATAGCCTACTGATAGACGCGTCTTCATGGGCAATCAACAGTGCAAGAAGATGTCCATCAATCATATTTAAGGGAAGTTTGTGCAAAATCTACCGACTTGTACCCAATACAAAAATCTTCTTTGCTCTAATAAAAACACGTTTTCATTGTAAGTTTTGGAATGAACTATGCAATGAACGTCAAAGTATTATCTCTGACAGGATCAATTGTAAATGAGGAGGTAAGTTGTTCTTACTCACGGAAGGCGTCAGTGTAGTTTAGAGTGGAATGAGTCTAGCCTTTCGTGGACATTCCAGACATCTTTTGTGATACATACCGATAGATAGACATCTTGTGAAGACCAACGCTGCTAGCGGTAGTATTTACACTCAAAGGGAGATGACAGTTAGTGATCCTGTCTTTCTTCAGTGCGAGCGAGCATCCTGACTACTATTCACAAGCGGTTAGATGGGATAATTCTGCCTAATGTGAGATCAGTGGCCCAATAGTCAATACGATAGCCCCATGAGAACATTAGTGGAATTCAGCTTTTACCTGTGACATGAATACACACTACTGATGAACTCTAGCGGAAATGAATCTTGAGTCTAGCGCTTCCCTTCGACAAAGACTGGCTAAATATCTGTCTGAAGTCGTAATTTGCGATCAAATGTTCAGTTGAAGTCAACAACGTTTCCGCCTACTCATCACTTTAACTTTCTCAAAGTGAATGAAATAAACTTTCTGATTAGTTCGCACTTAACCTAAGTGTGTTAGTCTTAAGTTTCGCTCTCATTTATACGATAAGCTTATACCATAACCAGAGTATCAGCACGATTTTACACATCCAAAAGAAGACTGGTTTGCGTTGGAATGCCATGTTTCTGTACACGTCACGTTTGGTTGGTTGCCATGTAATCAACACAGTTTAGCTTTGTTTAGCTTCATTCTATCACGTAATAGTTGGCACTTTCAAAGTTATATTCCAAGACAAGCAGTAAGAACGTTCGGTTGTGGTGTAACCGTGTTATCCAACTTTGTTACGGTTGAACATTGCAATAGAATAACTAGAACGGAATGAAAAAATGCCATTGTTATGGGGAGCTTCATCTTTCAAAATTCAATTGGGACTGATTGAAAATTAAGACCAATTTGTTAGCAAGTGATCTTCGGCTGATTAATTCATTTTGAAAAAATTGATGAGGTTGTTTTTGAGATATCTATCGTCCATGCAATATGGTCACAAAGACCATATAAGATACTGATTCCAAAGTGTTAAATAACTCATTTGTCATCGAACAAACGGAAACCAAATGAAGTGTAACTTATCCACGACCTTATTTATGTGAGATCCTTTGCACAAATGAGATAAAACTATCATTTCTAGATGCTCCCTCGAAATAATTCTTTGTTCGATGCATGCTTAATCTGAAATTTATATTTAACGAGTCATTTTATTGACAAGTAGATGAAGCACCTCTGAGCTCCTCTTTCAATTCGTTGGAAACCGTTGTACTCATGGTTACTGCCGTTACGTGGATGATATAGTTGCAATATCAGGAAGCCCATGCAAAGATGATAAGACTCTGTGTCTATTTAATGGAAGTAATCTTTTTAAACAGTTCATACTAGGTGCTGATGAATCGAAACTGGTTCACTTCGTAATTGCCAATTTACGTAGGTAACTCACTGAGGCGATTTGGTTAAAGGAAGTTGGTTAAGACAAAACATTATGTCAGATCTAATTCATTCTTTCATCATTAAAGTTTAATCATCCCGCAAGTGCTTAAAACTCATACCACTCTCCTCTTTTCTTGGACAGACGATGCGGCACTACATTTCAGTGATGATTTGGTAAGCCAGTTTCCGTAGAAATTGTTACACAATAGTTTCTCGATGGTCGGTTGTCATGCCATTGTAGAATAAACAGATAGGCTGTAATAACCCAGTTAAATACATGGGTCCTAAGTAGTCGTTTTATCCCTAAATCACACTTCACCGGTAAACTAACATAACGTTGAAAATTAATCACATGATCCATTTGAGATGCACTACAACAATGGTCAAGTGCACCAGTTTGTTTTGTCCACCTGTGTACTCCATTTTTACATGCAATCGAGGAACATATTATACATAGGAGTGTTACAGACTTTTAGGAACCTGAAACGGTTCGTCTGCCGGAAAAAGTATGGGGGTTTGAATTGTGCATCCGTGGTACACGTAAGCAATCAGTTTTTGAGAATTATCACTCTCGACTCCAATCAGCGTTTATCTATATCGAAAATGGTTTATGTCAGAAGAACAGCACAATACAAAGTGCCGACTTGCAAAATACAACTGCTCTAGCGTTTTGTTCTATCAACCGTCTCTCCTGTATCCTTCTCGTAGTCCACTCACGGCTCTTAGCATAAAATGCGCTATTGTACGGTGAATGGCAGTCACTTTTCTTTCCGCTGAGGATTATTCACACTGCTGTAGCATTGGTACACTAATCCACTACTGCATATCTATCCGAAAGATCCACAATTGGCAAGTAACTCTTTTTTTAAAAGGTTCCTTGCATTATAGTATGTAAAAAAACAACAATTGAAAACATCTACAACTAAGTCGTCTTTGAAACGCTTCTTTGCTTTTAGTTAACCAGAGGGTGTGTTTACACATTCTACACAAGCTTTCTTTTCCAAAATCGTGAGACACTGGTTAGGTTTTCACTTTGGTTTTCAAGACCATTGAGCCTGACACACTGTCCTACCCAGGTCGCTTTTCTATAAGTATAACTCTTCAATGATCCCTTGTCAGTCAGTCCAATCCATTTCTCTATTAATTGGTTCGAAGTGTTTACTTTCTGATCATCCAATAACGGTTGGTTTATTTCACAGTATACCCAACCCGTTTTCTCAGGCCCCCAAAACTTAGTGACCTGATGAGAACTTTCTGTTAACCACAAACTCCCCGCGATAAGACTATAAAAATAACTTATATTACACGCAGGATAATATTACCTTGGAGAAAAATGTGCTCATTTGTATGGTGTTTAACTAACCAACGTTGTTACGAATCCTGTTATTCAGTGGTTATTAGAAACCACAATGTTCGTATACTAGTGACGAAGAAAACCGCGAAAAAGACGGCAACAAAACCATAGGACCACTTTGACATGCGGTTCACCGAGGGCAGTTAGTGAGAAGTACCGTTGTTTTTCTCAGACCTTCAATTTAGCGTTTAGGAATGCTTCTCTCTACTTAACCAATGACAGTCAAAATGAAGCTAACACACACATTTGCTAAAACTTTCTCTAACTCATTTGTGGAGTAACAAACCATGTGAATGTGTCCGGGATATTCACCGTGATTCAGTCGAAAGCTATGGAATGGTCAGCCTTGAAACTTATCGGGGAAGTATAATGTGCAACCGAAACCAGCAGGCGCGCATGAGTTGAATTTGAATTGGCGACGGAGCGTGCTGCTGTGTTGCCGGCGCCGTCTTAGTTATCGTTTGTGTAAGTCGTGTGCATGGCCTACTGGGCCTCTGGCTCATGCTTGATTTTGTTGTTTCCTTTTTCACTGGACTGTTGCTGGAACCCTCTACTTCGGAAGAACGCTGTCCCCACGTTGCTCCAAAGTTGGTCCGTAAGTGTGACGGATAATCAGAGTGATGACAGCCGGCTTGCATGTTACAGAAGAACCCAGTTCCCCGAAAATACCGTTTTCATTTGCCTTTGGAAAGGCCTGTTTCATTCTGCTCGAGGTGACCTCCACTGTCGGCACGGTCATGTGAGACTTCGTCCTCCACGTGCGTTCTCAACCTTGTGTCAATGTCTGGAACCCCGCCTACGAACTCCGCCCTACACGAGCTTTCTCAGCCTTGTGCTAATTCCCGGCATCCCGCCTACATGTTCGTCCTTTTAATCGAGACATCACTGTATTGTCTGGATCCTTGTCTGGTCTACTTCTGTCCTTGTTTTCTGATTGGTCACAAACCCTTTAAATGTGGTCTAGTTTGTGACCGTGTTGTCTTCGGATTGAGTGATATAAAGTGGCTCTGTCCGTAGGCCTGTCTTTTAGTTGTGTTCATTTGTTAGCCTTGGATGGATGGGTTGGCCGTGAAGATTCGTATTAAGCGTGCATATTACGTAGGCAGTTGTTCAGTACCGTTGAACGTCGTTCCGTTATGTACCGTTTCACTAACTGTTATTCTGCTGTCTGTTTACGCGCTCGTAGGCCGTATATCAAGTTACAACAGAACTACTCTCTGCAGGGATTCGGCTTTATCCTAATGGTACTGACTGGTTAATAAAGTCTTTTCCCTTCCACAGGTGATGCGAGACGTGGCAATCTCAGGTAGTTGTAGTTTAACCACGGTGTACATTAGTCACTTCTCCCATCCAGCGTTAATAATGTGGCAAATGTCATCACAGTTTGTGTTGCTAAGTCCCATCTGCTCCATTCTAAGTCATACCGTGGTGGATTATCAAACCGGAGGTGCGATTATTCCAACACTTGGCGGAATACCTCAACATGGTGGGAGGTACATCCAAAAACCCACAGCGAGCGGATCGGGGACAACGTGGGCGACCGGATGAATGATCGCTCGACTGGATCAGACCAACGGGCGAGACATTGCAGGCAAAATAGGATGGACGACCAGATCGGAGGCGCGATTATTCTGACACTCGAAGGAATATCTCGACACGGTCGTAGAATACGGTCAATATCAAAATGGGTATATTACGGACAACATGGATGACCGGACGAGCCATCGCTTAACGAGCTTGAACAAACGGACGAGGAACGGCAGGCGGAACCCCCCCGATAGAAGGCGTCGGTCCCACACACAAACCGGGCCGAAGTGCACATAACGTGCGGGCGGAAACCGCGGCTATTGTGGACCGGAATTCTGACACCTAAACGCCAGCGCGCGCGTAGCGTGACAACCAGCGAGTTGGACAATAAAGATTGTGCTTTATTGGGCGCCTTGTCGCTACAATATGGCCTGTCTGAATCCGAATACTGTGATAACACTTAAATGTTGCCCAACTTGTAGCTCTTCTTAACTATACCAACTCTTAAAGCAGGCATTGGGACGGAAAATGTACACGACCAATCAAACAGATAACTTGCATAAGAACTTGGCGAGACACCTGAATACTTCACTCAAGGTGAGGACACACAAGCAAAGTGGACGTCAGTAGGAAGCCCTTTGATCGTAATGTCCCAAACAATCCGAGCAACATCCCAAGGGTCCTGCTAGTTTATTTTTATCAATGAGATATAGTCAAAGAACGGGCTGAGATTAGCTGCAACGGGTGCTGGTAAAACTTGCTCGCGAATGTAATGTTAGTACCTACCTCCTCTTTTCCCAAAATGTGATTAGTGCACTACGAGTGATGAACGTCCAGTACGAGTGATTCAGAACGACTCGGAAACGGACAGTTTGTGGTCTAATGGCTTAAACTGTCAGTGTCATTTTAAGACTTTTCTTCAATATGCGCCACATTTTCTTGTCGCTAGAGCCTAAAAGTTCGACAAAATTACAGATTTTGTATTTTATTGATAATATTAAGAAAAATAACGAGTCTATAATAGAACCATGGAAAAAGCAACCAGTTATGCAGTGCCAGTCAAAGTGCACTCTACTGATGGTTACATTAAAATATCCATTTTAATATCATCCGCAAGTTATAGAAGTAAGGTACCATGTTCATTGTAGCCGAATTTAATGAAGAATTTGAAACACTACGGAACAATAACGTCGTTGTATTTGAGACTACTTATGATCACTCCCTTGAAGATAGGGAGTATGGCATAGGTATCTCAATATTCCAGAAGCTCTTCTTAATCTGGATAATCACTGGACAGGTCATCTAATGGACTTGGTAACTTGCGGATGCATTCGTTCACAATTATTGAGAAAATTAGAACACAGCCAGACTATTTGGTGTCGGAAAGCATTTCTAGCTGATGTTTATAGATCTGAAAAGGTCAGGATGTGACATAGTACCAACTACATTCACCTACATGTCTCTACTTGTCTCAGCAACTTTCTCGCTGGAGTGCCAACTGATGCCAATTAACTTTTATTTATTATGAATTTTAATTACCGCTTTTTCTTAATTACGAAACATTTACGGTTTATGACGTATTGTATTTAGCAGATCTGGAAAATACTGGGTGGTTGTTGTGTGTTTGTGAGTCAGTTTAGTTTACCCCATCATCACATAGAGGGTTCCGTCAAAAGCCGTTGCGTGTCATCGGGTAAGCTGTTAGACAATAGTGTTTACTGAACTCTTTCCATCAAGACACTTTCCTCAATCGGTAAAACAGTCGTGAATGTAGGCTCCTTTTTTTTCGAACAAAATGTAATATATATAACAACACATTTACAGTGTCAATACCCGCATAAATGGTAGACAAAAACACTAGGATGAAGTAAAGTCTGCTTTGAAGGATACTATTCTACATTTCGCCATTCCTGACATTTTATTTTATACCATAAGATAATAGTCAACCGGAGGAGTTCGTACGTTCGGTTCTTTTCACAGTCACATGGTTGCCAGTTCAAACCGTAATGTTTAACAAGTATGAACCAAGAAGTTATGTGAATACGGTTCCGAGTAGTTAAGCGTTCCCTGTGATGTTAACTAATCCGTGAAAATGTACCGGTAGTCCAGACTATTATCAGGCCTATTAAATTATGTTCCGTCAACTGTTTATAGCCTAGATACTCGTTTGTCTATTGGATAAATCATCCAGAAGTGCGTACGCACACATCATTGCCTGACCAGGCGATTATGTGGATCGAGCAACTGTACATCGCAATGATAGAATCCTTTAACCGACCAGTTTCATCAATATTGATACTTAGATGCTGGATGAGAGGAGATCATCATCAGCATACCATTCATGAGCCTGACCAAAAAGTATTGTGGTTCAGGCCGCCGCTCACCTCACCAGTGACGTGGAATATCCTGAAAGAAGACGCTACTAAGAAGGTTGCAAATTAATAATAGAAGTCTAAGCGAAAGAACTAGAAATGGTGTGTTATAATTGAATCCTACTGAACACGAACGCGAATAACTGCTACGAACAACGGTGAATGAATAACGCGAATAGAAGCCCCTTCCGATTGGCCACCCCAAACTGTGAACGACAAGAACCAATGAGAACACGGACAAAGTAATGTATTTAGCTACCAGACGCTTTGCAAATTTACATGAGAAACTGGTCTGCATTTATAGAAAATCATTGACCTTGGGGCAGCGTGAGCGCGCAATTAACTATTTGAATCCCACGTCGATGCATATCTCAGTAACCGCTGGCGATATCTGATTTCTGACAACAGAATCGTGTTCTTCGGGTCAGGTTTACCCTGGCGTTAACAGTATGGATACAGGTACGCTATTGACTGCGACACATTGTCATCTTGAAAAGTGTCTTTCACCAGTGGTTGGAGTGATCACAAGGATCCCATCCAGGCAGACGACACCTACCAACTGTGGTCAGTGGAGCAGTCAGGGTCTCCATATCTTGTGAACTCGTTGCTGCTTGACCATCACGCTGTTTTACCCAACTATTGGTTGTAAAGGGTTTGGATTGGACAAACGCATCGATACGAAGTCAACCAGGGATTCGCGGAAGACAACGGCCAATCAGGGTCGACAAGGCGAGCAGACTGGTATGTTAGCGTGGGAGCCAATCAGGACGGCACGCTGCTCCAGCATCGGATTTTATTATAACGAGTGTCGGATTAAAACAAGTTGTTTATGTGCGTCACGTGTTAAAACAAACGAGCTGCTAGCGAAGTGGAGCCGGCCAATGGGAAAGCTGGAGCGACAGCACCAATTGTATTTCTTCATTTTACTGATACGTCTTGTCTATAAAATAACCAATAGAAACTCAATAAATCGAGATTTGCTTTGTGTCACGAAGACTGGTTTTTGCTCTCGTTCCGGGAGGCCGTGATTTTTCAACATGGTGTCAGAAGAGAAGAATCCTGCAGTTGACAAAAAGAACACCACGGTGAGCCCACTGACGATTGCTCTGCCCAAACCGCTGGATATGAACAGCACGAACAGGCCTGCGGACAACTGGTGTTTACGGAAAGAAAAGTACGAAGATTTTTGCTTATTGACCAATCTATTGGAGGTCAGTAAGGAATATCAGATGGCTATGTTTCGACATGCAATCGGAGATGGAGGAAAACAAATTCTTGGAAACTTGATATTCGAGGATGGAGAGGATATAATGGAACCGAACGTCATTATTCGGAAAATGGAGGAATACTGTTTGGGACAAACGAACGAAATGTTTGAACGCTTTCAGTTTTTTGAGAGGAATCGGCAGACAGGAGAAACGATAAATTAGTATGTTACCAGTTTGAAGAAACTTATAGTCATGTAATTTCTGCAAGTGTTTAGGAGAGACTCTCATCCGGGACAGAATGGTCATCGGCATTCAGAATTCAGGTATGACGAAGAGACTATTGAACATTCCAAAGTTGACGCTAGCTCAGTGCATCGACATCTGCAATAGCGAAGTGGCAACGGAACAAAGAATGACATCTTTGAGCGTAGACCGCGGCCTGGTGTTAAACGCTATGGACAGAGACAAAGAACGATTCTTGATGTTTTCGTCCCAGTTTTGCGGTGGCAGACATCTGCGCCAGAAAGAAAAGTGTCCAGCCTACGGGAAGACGTGCATGAAATGTCGGAAAAGGAACTATTTTGCCAGACAGTGCAGATCGGCGACGGTTAGTCTGATCGACGGAGATGATAGCAGAGTGATAAATCAGCTCAACGGATTAAGCAGACAGAAAGGAATCTATGCAGAATTGCTCATAGAAGGTACAAGAAGGAGATGCCAGTTAGACTCTGGTGCATCAGTCAATGTCTTATCAACAGGCTGCGTCAAGGAGGCCAACATACGTGAATCAACTGCACAGCTGAAAATGTGGAATGGTGCGGCGACAAGCGTTAATGGGGTTACTACACTGCCTGTCACGAATCCGAAGAATGAGCAGATTTATATGCTTGATTTTTTTATGGTTGATCGCGACTCAGTGCCTATTTTAGGTGTTGAGGCTATTCAGTTAATCACGACGAATTTCTGCATAAACTAGTCGATCAGTCCATTTAATGTGGGCTAATTGGCGGAGATAACGATGGCCAAACACAGCAAGCTTGTTGATATTTTCCTTGCAAATAGGCCAACTTTCCGAACCATAAATCAAAACAGAACGTACACAAGCATTATATACTTTTCCTTTCAATGACAACCAGAACGTGTTTTCGACGCCACAGATGACGCAGTTTGGCAAACGCAACTCATGCCTTTGCTATCCTCCTTGATATCTCATCAGCAATATCACAGGCTGATGAGATAGTGCTACCCAAGTATGTGAAACTGTCCACAGTCTCAAGCGGATTACCTGTAATGAAGAAAGTAGGAGTTGAACTGCCCCAGTCTTGAAGCAACACTTTGCACTTTGGAGGTGCAAAGCGCATTCCATACAAACCAGCTCGGTCGCTCAACCTGTTCAGTATGGTCTGTATGTTTTCAGCAGAGGGGTTAAGTAAGACAATGTCGTCCGCGTACTGCAGATCGGTCAATCTAGCCCTAGGAAGAAGCTCAACACCAAGCCCAGAGTATTCCCAAAGCGCACCCTCCAGAATGTCGTCCGTTACAAAACTGAACAGGAAGGGGGAAATCGGACACCCCTGACGAACACCACTAGAAGTGGTGAACGCCCGAGACAGTTGTCCATAAACTCTCACCCTGCTTGCAGAATGAGCATACAGTGATCTCAATAGATTCACGTATTTCTCTGGTACTCCCATGCGGAGAAGGCAGCTCCAGAGAACGTTACGAGCAACTGAATCGAAAGCAGCCTTTAGTTTCAAACAGACCACGACTGTCGGCTGTCTCTAACAGTGTTGATGTTCAAAGATCCGTCGCATAGACGAGATCAAAATGAAGATATAACTGTGTTATGAGCGAGGGCACATTATCAGTTGAGGTACACTGCTAAATCGGATAGCGCTTCTAACCAGTGGGGGCAAAAGTAGTCTCCAACGTAGTAGGTGATATCTTTTGAGTTTACTCAGTCGAACTCTCAGATTCCTCCTAATTCGTGATCACCTTTTTGCCTAATCACCCTAGGGTTTTATCCGACCGTCGGCAGACTAAGTGAATAAAGCCCATCGATACAGGCGTCCATCTATTATACGGAGAACGTAAATCAGCAACCGAAAACCAGATAGTTTTCATATGGAACCAGTTGCTCACGTGACCGAAGTTCTTCATAATACGCGTTAACCAATGGCAGTTTTCTATTGCCATCATCTCACTTGATGTGGGCTGACTGATAAAGACAACACTGACCGAATAAAACAAGCTCGTACACAGCTTCATTATCAAAACCAGTGGTTCTGAATTATAGGTAAAAATGAACTGTACACATGTGTTAAGCATTCTTCTTTTCAGCGACAACCAGACAACCTTTAAGCATTGCCTATAACTAATAGTAGCGAAAGTAATACGGGCTTCTTCAAATACTGCTGATGAGATGATGCTGCCCAAGTGGGTGATATAGTCCAAATTCGCGCTGAGATAGCATTTTATAAGTAAGACGAGGGTAAAAAAACATAAAGTCTTGAAGTTGCGCTTTAAACTTTGAAATTACGAAACGTATCCAATTGAAAACAGTCTAGCAGTTCATCTTAACTATAAGACAGTCAGCTGAGGGTAAAACAGACCAAGTTTGTCCGCATACTCCTTGTTGGTCAGCAAAGCGCCTGGAAGAAAATACAGACCAGGTTCAATGAAGTCATCGTGTACATTTTCGGCTGTGTCGTCTTTGCCGATGTTGAGTAGAAGAAGAGATTTTGAACCACGCTGAGGACCACAAATAGAAAGAATAATCACTTGAGGCAGTTGACCACAAACTCTCACCTTGTTTCTTGAGTGTACACATAATAGACTTAGCATATATGTGCATTTTTGTTCGAATAATTTATAATGCAGCGTTGTGACCAACTTACTCATTGTTGTCATTTAAATCAAGAAGACCATTACCATCAGTTTTCCCTAAGTTTGGTGGTGTTCTGAGACATCTCACAAGGCAGAGTTGCGCACACTACGGGTAAGAACTCCGGATTGTTTCTTAAGAATCAGACTTTTTCCATGTTTGGGGTGCACGCCCATTGTTAAACCAGTGAAACCATTAAACCCGATAAGGGCAAGTTATGTTTTCATGGTTTTCACACAGCCGTCACACTGTCTGAAGATGGGTATTGTTGTATTCAAGAACGACGGAAAATACCAGTAGTAAGTAAGCTAGTTAGAACAACCGATTCACGATTCTTTCCGGAAAACTGTCAGTCCATACAGCACGGGCAGCCGCTGCCCACACGTGTCATCGATCGCTTGAAGGTCAGAGCAATCTGATTGGCCGACTGCATGGCCCACTGGCATTCGATTGGACGCAACAGATATGACTGGCACTAAACATGAGATAATGCTCCAATTTTCCCGAAATATTTTCGGAATGTTGCCATCTTTGACTTCATTCTCTCACTGACAATGAGGGAACTCGGTTGATTCCACGGTCTTGTGGCGCTTAAACAGTCCAAGAATGAAAGTCAAGTTGGCGTCCAATCGAGGGCCGCCTGGAATATAAAAACTGAGCATTCCTGTCCCATCCTCCATATGGTCTGGCTCGGGTCGTCTGAACTGTTCTCCAGAAGAATCAGTTCACTTAACCACCAGCCATAATAACGAGTTAGCGATAACAGAACCCATTTTTTCACGTACTGTCTCATTAGCACTTAGTCCATGACTAAAGTAGCCACAAACCAGAGGGTATAACGCTCCGCTGGTCCCAGCAACAAACGTCCATTCCAAACCTTCTGATCAGTCGAGTAAGTAGTCATGATGTTTGAGTACGATTTTAGTCAATCGGTTAGTAATGTGCCACAAACAAAAATGAACCGAATAACACTTGCTTAAAGGATACAACTGCAGAGAACAAACTCGCAAACGTTAAGTTTTCCTAGCCCCTATTACTTTCGCTGGCGATAGTCAGTTCTTCCGTACCGCTTGATAAGTGTTTCTCACTTCTGCTTCCTTTGAACGACAGCCAAACTTCATACCACGAATAGACCATGTCAACGAAAGAGCGAAAAATATCACAAACAATCCATGATGTTGGTAAAGGTGTTAGCTCCAAAACATGCGACAATTTAACAGTGACATCGTGCAATTGTCACAATCCTGAATTGCACAGAGTGGTGTCTACCTATTAAGATGCGATACTCGAGATGAGGTTTCCATATTTTCAACAGTTTGTCGTGCATCGGACAAGCCACCACACGTTACTATTCTGGAGCGAGATGTTCGATATGAACACGTAGACAACCTGCTAACAGAATGTTCCGTCTGCTTCCGAAAGTCGTTTGGAGTGCCGTTGACCGTATCTTTGGCAACCTCTGGTCTTCCGCTCCTCAAAGTATAGTTTGCCATAAAAATCACAGAAAGGTTTCTGTTGAAAGGCTGCAATTCACGTACTAAGTATGACATTGAGGTTCACTCGAGTAAATGCTGGCCTATGGGTTACGTTTTAGCGTACTACTAGTGTTCAACATCAGCGGCACCAGCGACGCTGATAGCCAAACTATTGTGTTGAAATATATTCAGGTGAATAAAGATATCGGTTAGTAAAAGTTACTCAAGTTAGGCCTTATAGCTGTAAGGGAATTCATCATGACAGTTTGCTGGTCTATTTGTCGGAAGATCATGACATTAGAACCTCTTACTTTGGCATCAAAAAACAGCTGAGAGACAACTAATCATTTTAAGCCAAAAGAATAACATGCAAATGAAATGGTACACTGTATGAGAAGTTGAATACGGGTGAATACGGGTAGTCCCAGTGACATAATTTGCAAAGCAGATCGATTACTGAAACTCCACAAAGTGTTACTCGTTCAACAGATTGAGTTCTGAGGCAACAGGATATATGGGGTTTTCTGGTGGAGACAGCTGAAAAGTTATAACTTGTCAGTCTAAACCACTTGGTAATGAGAGATGAGTCTAGCCCGAAGATGCAGCATATGTCTCGGTTAAGTGGTTGTGTGTCTGTTGTCTCATGTTAACGATCGGGAGACTCTCCGTTGCAGTTAATTACTTTTTGCGATTTTAAGACAGCAATGTCAGAGCTTAGTAATAGTTCTTTGGTATGGTCGTCGTATTGTATCTAGCTATCAAAATACCCTTGAAAAATGAATGTTGGGATATACAACCCTGCGAATGGAAAAGAATTTTGACTGACTGATCTTTGCTACACTGGACATAGATGTACCAGGTATGGCCAACTCCATAGTTAGCACAGTCTTCTGAAATAGTGCGGCACGGAAGCTTAACCGCAACATTAAAGCAATAGAATGGACAGCACTTCAGTGAACACCATCCTAGCGACCGGCTATATACAGTACCTCTCGGTAGTTGTCAACGGTTTTAAGACCAAAACCTGGAACTGGCGATGGCTGATAGACCAATCATCATTGGTATGGAGAAAGTTAGCAATCCGGTCCGTCCGAGATCCTTGTCGTTATGTGACGATCGTGCATACTTAGAGTGTTCCCGATGTGTCCCGAGTCCAACAATTCTCTAAAAACAGATGTCTACAGAAACGTACTGTGGAATTTGCCACCTCTGTGACACGTTGACGTATGATCAACTTTTCATGACCCCTCAAACCCACTCGCTTTGGTTACTTCTGATGTACGCCTATTAGTGTGTACTGATTCGTTCTTCTGCGTCTGACGTTTAATGTGCCAAGGTCACTTCATCCAACTGGTCGTTGTTCCCATGTTCAGTATGCACTTTTGTGGTTAGGCCAGAAGCATGAAATAAGCGGTTCCCGCTGAACGTTCCTTTCCAGTTCTTACAGTGGCATCAGCGCATCAACGATAAAACGCTGAATGGGAGATAAGTGCAGTGATGTTTTTTTAGAATCGGTTAAACTCTTCCGAAGGACTGCAAAACTTTAGACGACATAACAGGAATGAGGACCCGTTCGACAGCTTACATGACACGCCAGCAAATGTGTATTTGACTGCGTGGTCTCAATACACATTAGGGAATGGCTGTATATGCTTAAAGGGTCATTTGGTCTGTGTCTCTGTTTGACTTCCTTGCTTGTTTTCATATAATTACGCCGATACTCACCGACTAACACAGTCCACTTAGCAACTAATCGAAAGCATACCCAATTTTGTTTGACAGAAACCCATTCAGACATACGTAAAACTGGCATCTGACTTTAGTATAAACAGGCAGCTGCATTCGACTTCCAACCTTTATAACTAAACATCATCAGTTGCGGTACCGAGGTATCACTAACTGTTTCACATGATTTTGATTTCCACATTTTTAGCGTAAACGTCCTAATATGCTATATAAATTCTGAAATCAGTTGAACTAAATCTGTTCATCTTAACAAGATGTACTGTCAGTCGAGTTTGATTATTTAGTGGAGTGGTTCTGGAGACGACACATCGACTAGACTGCGTGAACTCTCTTGCTGGTCTTCGCCTGATCATGATAAGTGCAATCCTTGCATAAGGATGCATATAATCGCCGACAAGAGAGGAGGAGCAATGATTATCCAATTCTTTGCTGGCCCAAACAAGACACGAATGCCTATGGCTACAGCTCTCGTGCAGTTTGACGTCTGCGTACGTGCACATGCTTTTCGTAGTTGTCTGTTCAGATGACCTCTACTGAACAACAGTGATTCCTTGACTTGTCCATTTTCAAACTAGCCCACACGTTCTAAACAACTCTGCCTAAATGGATATCATATCCCAAACCCCGTACACCGCTGGACACCAAAGTGAACAGTGCAGTCAACATGAAGCTATCGCGAACACGACGGTATATTGGTCTGAATACAGTGAGGATTATTGTAGCGAAACTTCTTCGAAAGCTACTAATAACCTCAGTGGTTCTTTTGGGTTGTAGAAGGCAACTTGAATCCGAATTCATAAACTTCAGACTGGGAAACAACTACAGCATTATGACCATGGGAGTCAACTGGTAGGAGACATCCCAAAAGTACAATTATTTCAAATAAAACACTAGTCCTACTTATTTTGACTTTTCTTATTTATATAAACCTTCAGACCAGCCCGCTTCGGAAGGAAGCACTTGACTCAAGTTTCACTCTTATTAAAACATATCAGTAGCGCACATATCTACCTCCGAACCGAAAAGTGCAATCTGGCCCTTGTGCTTGTCAGACTAGCTGGATGAACCCCAGTAAAAGCAAAACAGGAACCTAATGTTCCCCCTAAAATTGGGCTAATCGAAAAGCTTAACGGAATGGGTAAGCGACAGTCAATTGTGGTTGATGTTCAATTGGAAACAAACAAAATTTCCGGACTTCCATTAGTAAGTACCTCAGTATATTGGCACGCTTGTGTAAGCAGTCACAATTGCGTAAGAACTTGAACGTTCATACAAGGTCCCTTCAATGTGTCGGAGCATTGTCATGTTTAAAGATCTGATCAGTATGACTAGCAGTACTGAGTGTAACCCTATCTGTAGTGGGTGCAGATAGCTTTAGTCTTCTGTACATGCATTGCAATGACGTGTCAACAAGATGAATACAAGTCACCTTTATAACTGTAATCTACGAAGAAGTAACGACGAACTGAGCCATAAAGTGCCGTAAGTGTTGCAACACCAAGTTATTTGTATGAGCGCTTCAATGTTCATTTTGCCGCCTCTCGATGAAGGGGTTCAGGTTTGGAGGTGAAGGAACTAGTGTTGTGATC
>JTDE01001358.1:0-12690 GCA_014338405.1 Paragonimus skrjabini miyazakii | reverse complement strand
GGCTGATGCCGTGCGGTTCGCCTATCATCAAAGCGTTGATGAGCTCAGCGACCACAAAATAGACACCATGCTCCCGAACACCGTCTGTCGGGTAACCTATCCATTAGAAGGTGTATCCGGCACCTGATTCCCGTAACTTACCTTGTTTCGCAAACCTCGTCTCGCTCAAGGCTGCCACGTCGATTCCATAGCGACGCAGTTCCATCGCGACCAGCGCACTGCGCCGTTCTGGCCGTCCTTTGCAGCTGCATCGATCCAGCAGCGTGGACACATTCCATGCTCCAACACAGAGCGTCTTGCGTCCCCGGGCCTGTTTCAGGTTGCTCTTCGGGTTACTGAAATTTGAGTCAGCATTTTATGCTCGGGGATTAATATTGCGGGGACGGTGTGAGGGTGAGTGATTGGCAGCAGCATATTCTCGCCTATCCACCCTGCCATGTGCAGCAGATAAGGCGACCCGGTTTAACCTGCGCGACGACCGATGCAGTATGGTATTTGGTTTATGTTGTATCAACATGGGTTTTATGGGCTTACGATACTGTCAGGATGCCCAGACCTAGACAGGAGAGCGATTAGGGCCCTCAACCAAAGCATTTGGCTCAAAAGCCTGTACCGCAAGGCAGCAGGTGACACACACGCAGCAGCATCAACCATCCAGGACAGGCTCGACGGTCACAACCCAAGACATTCGGTACATTCACATAGAGACACAGACAAACAAATCACATACAGAGAATCAGACCAGGTAAAAAACAAAATAACAAACCGAACCGAAACGCAACAGACTGACACTACACACAACGAACGCCTCATAACGGACGCATCTGCTTTTTGTCTGGCTGCTCCCCTTTGGCCAATCTGACAGGGTTGAACCTGCAACGACCGAGGTCGCAGTCAGCACAGCCCTCCGGATCAAAACAGCACACAAACCTGACCACCACGCCAAGGTAGCAGAAAAGAACAAACTATTTACCTGTTGTCAAACGTTACCTACCGATCACAGATATAATTGGATTACGCAGCCAAAGGAGACTACATACATTTGACAACGATGTGATAAAGCGTAGCGGAAAGTTGTGCACACCGTCCAAATTTGGAGAAACATACCTAGTGCAGTAATGTCGTACAGCCCGAGACAGTAATAGAATAAAAGCCTGGACCTGTTATCTGTTACACGCTGCCTTGGTTATGCCGACGACAATGTATCGTTGTTTACTAAGTTTTATCCTGTGCATATGGTGGTAAACTGTTCTAGCTGGATCTACCACCTATGAGCGCGTAAACGGAACGGAATAATGGTCAATGAAACAGCGGATAAAAGCACGACAGATAACGGTAATGAACGATGGAGTAGGGAGTACACGCGTTCACTTAGTCTCTTCCCGACCACCCCACCCACAGAGGCTACCGCATGAACGCACGGAAAAGACTGGCCTTCAAACAGAGGTTCTTTGTGTCGCTCAGCCCGATGACAACATTGTCATATGCCCGTTCATATTTGTAGTACTTGGGACCAGCAACAAAGCGAAGTCAAAATGCCCAGACAAAAGTCTAGACAGTGCAGTTTAGGCATACAGTCGGGATGAGAATAACAGTTGTCCCGACGGCGTTGAGGTCGTTCATTAAGACCAGAGCAGGGCACGGCCATGACCATTGTGAAGGTCACTCACAAGTGTACTTTGTTGGTATTCTCGTCACAAAACATTTTCGGGGAACTGGCGTCTTCCCTGACAAACAATACTTCGTGTACGGTTTAGTGATTTAAGGTGCGAAGCGGCGGCAAAGTGAAACTGTGTTTGCGACACTGCTGCGATTTAACCGGAGTAGCAATCACCTCTGTTCGAAACGGACACAGACATTAGACTTGACATTGATTCCTGTGATTATCCGATCAGGTGGCTTGAGTATTACTGAAAACCTTGTTTTATTCTTGAACGTTAACTTTATGGTGGCCTTTGACGAATCTGTTTACTCAGCAGTGACTGGTATAAAAAATAATTAAACAAGAATTTGTATCACTTTGTCTAGTGTGATCATTGCCATACCAATTAGTTAACGGCAAAATAAAGTATTTCATCAGAGCAGAAAGAAGACATATTGCGATATGTTAACATTTCATTTACTCTCATCAGTCGCAAACGTAAAACATGCCAGTTATATACATCATACAAATAAAGAACAAACAGGGACTAGACACACCTACAAACACACCAAATATTATGTAATCGCGATCATGGCAACCCGATAGGTTGTCTCAACCACTTTTGTGCACACAACGTCGGCTGGTAAATTTGGGTAGGCATTGCTTCGCGGAAAGCTAACAACTTCGGGTTTCGATTGCGCAACAATATCTTGTATGAGTTCAGTGGGTCACCTTGGTGACCCGTCAGTGCACCAAATTGAGGCTGATGCGTCATCTGTTGTTTCAAGCACTTCGGGATGTGTTCGGCGGTTCGCCGTGATAATTGTCAATCTGTTCTGCCTATGTAAACGTCACTGCAACTGCAAGTGAACTAGCACACAATATGGGAGACAGAACAATTTGACAAACTACTTTCGCGATTTCGGAGAACTGGTCCTCTGGTGGTTTGAAATAAGCGCACCTGCGCAGCCGCATATGTTCGAGCCAGAGCAAACTTTTATTTGTGCTTGATATCGTTGGCTAGATGGTCACCTTTAAATGGTATGAATAAGAAAACATCCTTCTTTTGGGCTGTCAGTATGGCATCAGTGCTCTTCCTTACCGTATTACGTGCCCCGATGAATTTGCCAGGGTATCCACTTGCTAGTAAAGTTTGTCTCAGCAACTCCTGCTCTGTCTGTCGGTGCAGATACGTCTGGCTCTGTGATTGCTAAACGCCTCGTGACAACAGGTCACCAAGGTGACCCACTGAACTCATACAAGATATTGTTGCGCAATCGAAACCCGAAGCGAAGCGAAGCGATGCTCATCCAAATTTACCAGCCGACGTTGTGTGCACAGAGGTGGTTGAGACAACCTATCGGGTTGCCATGATCGCGATTACATAATATTTGGTGTGCTTGCAGGCGTGTCTAGTCCCTGTTTGTGCCTATTTGTATGATGTATATAACTGGCATGTTTTACGTTTGCGACTGATGAGAGTGAATGAAATGTTAACATATCGCAACATATGTCCTCTTTCTGCCTTGATGAAGTAGTTAAATGGAACTCAATGTTTCAAAAATAAAGTATGTCAACGTAAATTGAATGATGTATCGAAAAACGATTGTGCGAACTTTCTTACTCTACAGCTGGGAAGCGTGACTACTTGAACGAACACTTGCCAGTTTCGTAGGTCAAGCTTATTTTACATTCACACTTGTACTGCTGAGTTACAAACACTGTGTTCATCTTGTGATTATGCACCAATAAGTGAACATCGTGTGAGGGTAAGACAGTGTCATTATGCCTTCCAGAGGTTCAATTCGTCGACCATTGTTAATCTGTAGATGAATCTGCAAACATACAGCAATAGTTAAATCATTCATTCTAAGTTTCTTTGAGATCTCAGGACAAACTCGAATTTGGTCATCTTCATACTGCGACGGAATTAAAGGGAAAAATAGTACTACTTGGTTCTCATATCAAACGTTATGAACATACACGCATACAAAGACATGTACTGTGGTATGTTTATAGTCGCATGGACACAGTCACTTATTTGCATGAATTTGTATCCTACTCAAGACAACTGTTTTAAATGTTGTCCATGCTTATGCCACTACTCTCACAATGCTAATCATTCTACAAATAATCGGTAACTTATGGCTACAATGATAGTTAGGAATCACACCGTTTGACTGTAGTATCAGCAGAAAAGACAATTTGGTCGTTCTTTCAGTATGTGCATAGCCACCTTACTGTAAGTGACCAGCTAAAAATGCTACACTGAAAGAAACTTGTTTTGGATTTTTATTTTGAAGGTTTCAGCAAAAATCCCAGTTAAAGAAAGACATATCGGCAGACTTTCTTCTAAACATCATATTCACCAATTTATTTGCAGTTGCCAAAGTGCTTATCAGTACAGAGTAAAAATAATATTATAGAACTGATTAGCGGGTTTAGAAGACGAAATCTATACATCGGCTCTCTACCGATGGAAACATGGAATTAGTAGACGTCTATCGTAAAGCAAATGCTCTTTAGTATCATAGTTTTTCATTTCTCACAGTTAACTCTTCCGATCACTAACACAATTTGAGTGTGTAAGTGTCAACAACTGAGGCTATGCGTTTATTTGCCTTTTCGGTCGATCTGTTTGATCGTTTCCCGCTTGAATATATGACAAGTCTTAATGTCCTTAATGTCAGTTCCACGCTGCAGACAGTCAAAAGTGTGAGAAGGGAGGGCTGAACAGTCCCACATTCTGAAGAGATTTGAATAACGCACGAACGACCCGTTACCAATACTTGTTAACAGGCAACGAAGTTGAAAAACTATCGTATCGTGAGCGACAATCGTGTAAGTTCACAATGTATGCTGTATTCTAACCAGCACAGTTCCCATATTTCCAAGTACCCTTATTAGTGTGGGTCTCCAGTAGGAAAACGGTATATTAATTTGGAGCACACGGCTGAATGCGCACATCAAGTGCTTCCAATGTGACTGCGTTCATCCATGCTCTTCTCCACGCATTCACAATGTACTAGAGACCGCCAAATTTTACACTGCTCGTCTGGGCTTTTTTATTCAACTTATGTAAAGAGAAAATACCCACAAAGAACACATCCTCGAAAAGCCCACGTCCGCTATAAGTCTATCAATGTAAGTTTTAAGGCTGTTTTTAAATGAATGTACATAGAACAGTGAGAGGACTGATGTACTACATTGTTGTTCATGGTTACGTCTAACATATTCTGCGCATCGTAGTTCTAAAACTAAAAGATGTTCACATTTCCGTCCATAATCAGAATGTACACAACATACTTTGTTGACAATTTACACGTCATTGTGCTATTAAAAATACTATTGGTCAATGAATTAAAGCAAGTGTTAAATCGTATTAATAGTAATACTGTAGCAGATGGGAGTAACATGGAAGTGATCCAATCGCGAAAAACTTTGACTTCCGTAACGAATCGAACCATCAGCAGAAATAGGATGCCTAGACGCAACGAGTGCCCGACTAAATGAGCTACAAAACTAGGCCAAGAGCCTTAACAATCAACCTTTAACATCATTTTCTAGATTCACTATAATACAATGAGTTCAGTGGATAGCTGAGTTCAAATGTGAGGTTTCTGATGTTCCAGCTTGCCTTCTTGCATAAGCTGTCCACAATTCGGTATTCTGTTTCATCGTATCTCTCCCAACCGGTTTATTTCGCCTATAAAATGTTGAAAATCTGGTTACAATTTGACTGATCTGATAATAATTCCACACCACGTCGTCCCGCGTTTAACTGTTTACTGCAATCTAACTTACCCATTTGTGTTGGTAATCCGTTCGAGAATTTGATTCCGGCACTGAGTTTCTTCAGTAATTATCATTATTTTCCGTGGTTACCCAGACGTTTTCTCGTTTTATTCATACACCCTTCGCGCTGTGCTACGAAATTGACATGTATGATACAGAAATCCATTTTACAGATATGAGCGTTTTCTTGACTGATTCTTCACGGCATCCATATTTGGAAAATTTGATTACATTGACCAGTTGTTCACTGTGTACAAATTCTATCTGTGCTGATTAGTCGGATTAACATTCATTCGAGACAAGTCAACTGGTTCCCATTTAGCTGTTATTTTTTCAAAGACAAAGTTTTGCCGTAAAGGGAGGAAAACTTTTAACATTGTTCAGTGTGGTCTAGTTCAGCCTTGTGTCTCCCCAATGGGTGCATTCAGGTGAGGACGTAAAACGTCTGAGTCGTACGAAAAACACATGATTAATTGGGCTTGCGCCTTTAGCGGTAAAAAAACGCGCACAAACAACACAGAATGTTGTTAGTTCTAACGTTTTATTTCCGACATTCATAGTTCGTACATGTTGTCATGATAATTGAGTTCATAGCCCTAGCGTCAGAGAACTTATGAACAATGAAACTCTAATATACATCCTAGCTGGAATGGAGTGGAATTGCAGGTGCGTTGCTGTATCCTAATTCCAGTCACAGGCGGTTAAAAGTATAGAAACACTGCATGAAATTTTTTTCTCAGACAGATCAGACGTATAAGCCTCACACTAAACTTGTTCGTACAGTGGCATTATGCATTCGAAATTTCACAGTAAAAGTGAGTTCTTGCAGTTGCCACGAATATCACAAGTTGATAGCCAGCTTACGTTCTCATCGAAAATTGCGCTAACACTGAAGCAACTTTTAAAGTAGGTTACATTATTGGCTACCTTCAATGACAGACTATCAAAAGTGAAAGCCTATGCAAGGTCCTGCTAATCTTGCGACAACACTGCGCTATTAACAGGTGCAAACGTCACATCACACTGACAAATTGAAATATCTGAGTTGTCTAGCAAGTTTCGGGTTATAGCTGAACCATCACCGATTACGGCAATGTCAATTGCACACGCTAAGTCTTGAAGTATAATACCTGAAAACATGTACTTACCATCCTATTCGCACTTCATCGGGACACACTCTATTATCCTGTCTATTGTAAAATTTGAACGGAGGAAATGCTAAACAGTCTTATTACACTCGTCAGTAGTGCATATCACCGCCACTGCCGAGACTTGAACGAAAGTGGTTGAGCGTTCACATATGATAATTCGGTCGTGCCTAACGTGAGGTCATTGGCTCAGTGGTAAACACGGTTGCCTCACGAACAACGTGTCCGTGATTCAAGTCCCGGCAGTGGCGATGATGTGCACTATTGACGAGCTCTAATGAGAGCGAAACTCGAGTCTAGTGCTTGTTTTCAAAAGGGGCCGACTGGATAGTCTATGGGAATGCAACAGCTACGATCAATTGTGGGTGATGTTTAACTTGATATACTAATCAAGTAAATCCCTCTATTTTTTTACAAGTGTTTGACGTGGACCCACTTTAAATATGGGGAGGATGTCAACCATATCCCAGTAACTCAGGAGTACTTGACTGAATTAGAGTTTCTGGAATAGAACCGTCAGCTTTTTGACCAGGGCGATGCTCCAGTTGGTAAACAGAATAAGAAAAACTTTGTTTGAAACGGATGCCCCATAACGCTTAAAAACCTGTACCAAGTATCAATTCCGCTTTTAAGGGTGGAGAACGTTGGTCAAATTATTAGTCAGTGGGGTACATGATCAGTTGAACTGCTGTTATATGTGTTGAACCCAGTTTCCTAAACATCAGTGCAAGCTAGAGATAAGCGCTTCGTTCGCTCACAGCTGCTTTCGTAGTATCTGGCGCTAGGATAGAATGTGAATACCAGTGGTAACACAATGATGGTGTATTGTGCCTTCCAGGTCCCTCAATTGGTTCCTGAGTACCAAGTCAATGGCTTTGCAAGCTGATTTAAACTCTTAGCTACCCAAGATTTTCCAGCTACCTATACGAATTTCTGAAGGTCAAACAGAAACCCAACCGTGTTTCAGCAAAGCAAAACTAACCCCGTCCTCTGCTAGCTGATATATCGTTGATGAGTTCAATTTATCTGTCAATTGGTCGTGAGCACCGTACAACTGCATATCATGGAAATCCACTAATTCTCAACAGTAAAAATTCGGCTGATTTGAGGTTCAAGAAAAACGGACCATCATATCGAATGCTGTCGCCACGCCAATAGACGCTTCATTTGCGTGGGACAAAATTGTTGACATTAGTCAGTACCCATAGAGATAGTCCTTATAGTCTCCGTGATATGTTTAATAGAAATTTCTTGTAACAGAGGAGTGTGATCGCTATTCATCTGTTACATTTACTGTTCGTGAGATATGATTTTGATGTTTCGCAAGATGTCCCTGAGTAAAGCAAACTCTCCATAAAACACCACCCGCCTCCTCACTGAACTCAATAGAGGAAGCAGGGGCAGGGCAATGATTCGAACAAGCTTCAGTTGTATGTGAACAACCAAAAACCCTATCCACTCGATTATCCGTCCTACGGCCACTGTTTTAACGAAGTAAATGGGCTAATTAGTATGCCTTCCAAGTATTTTCTATCATTACAGTTACATTAACGCCTATGACTGGCAATTTGCCGTAGTCAGTGCGTGTTTACTCTACTCCGCTGTTGACAGTAACCGTGTTGACGTAACCGACAACACTGGTCACTCCCATAGGTTAGGTCCTAGTTCCGTTGCAGCTCTGTCAACGCATGTTTTTACAATGGACAGTTGTAACTTAGACCAAATAATTCATAGATTTGTGCGGCAGGTTTTTATTTATTAATTAGTTGTCTCACACCTCGACCGATGTAACGATACGCTAACATAAATTCGATAGCAATCACCTGATCACAGCTGTCCCATTCCCATGGACTTTTCAATCAGCCTGTTTCGAAAAGAAGCGCTTGATTCGAATTCCGTTCTTGTTACAACTGGTCGGTAGTAAATATCCTTGACATGGCCGGGATTTGAACTCCGGTCACGGTTTCATGAGGCAACCATGTTTAGCACTTTACCATTTACCCCACATTAGGCACAAACAACTTAACATATACAAACTTTCAGCCAGATTTAACTATGGGTAGCGCTACCTATCAGTGATCAAAATATCCCCACCAATTTTGATAATTTCAGTAATGTCAACTTAGAAAGAAGTCATAGCCATGGGGTCATCGATTGGAGTTAACAGGACAGTCACTGTTTCTCCTCTCAAGGCGATCGGGTAATCTGAGCGTTACTCACAGGTGAATGTGGTTGGGTGTTCGCAGGTAATGATTCATTCTTTCTTAGTGTGAGTTCAGTGGCACACTGGCCAACATGGTTGCATTGTGAATGCTTGATCGAGATTCTATTCTTGATTGTGATTAAGAAATGCACTATAAACGAGTTGTGACAAGAACAAAACTCGGGTCTAATGCTTCATTTCGAAAGGGGTTGAGCGTAAAGTTTATGGGGATGTGACAACTGCAATCAGCTGCCAGTGATGTTCAACCTATATCAGTCAAACCCCCCGCCACTTATCAATGTCGACATGCGCTGATTTGTAGCAAGCAAGTTCACACATACCGACAGTATACAGGTTCTGTCATGTTGAATCGAACCAGAACTGTTCCACTCAACAAGATGTGCTACTGATGAGACGCATAAACACCAGCCGACGAAATCACTAAAGTTGCATCTGTTAATCAGGTTTCGAAACTGAGTTGCGTTTCTCTTTTTGCGCAATCTCGCCGCCCATTGTACGATTCTACTTCATTTATACTGTAATCTGGAAGGTATTCTCAAATATGTGTATTGTAGTTGCACACAGGTAAGTAAGAGAATGCTTTTTGCTTACTTTTGCCTAGTTAGTTTGTCTGGGTTTGGAATGCGTGTGGTCCAGACAGTGCAACTCATTCGCCCGCACTGCGATTCAATCCGGCATCTCTTGGTATGCATTCTTTTGGTGTTTATCCATAGACTCACCGAGACCTCCCATACACACTGATCAGTCTCACTTCAATCATGTACATAGCTCTCTCACCATTTCTCGACTTTGTGCATCCAAAAAATCAGCGCGCAGTGTGTTAGACTACACATTTTTGTTGCTGAAAGTCAAAATTAACATAAGCACTCACAATTAGCACAGATAACATCAATCTTGGTTCTGTTTGGTGAAATCTTGTTCATTTGTGTTCTGCAGCACTTTAAAACTAAATCTTGTACAATCTAAAGACGAACAAGTTTTTAGAAAGGAACCACTTTAGTGAAGAGTAGGGATGAGTGTGTAACAAATAATTCCAATATCAATGTTCTGGCAGTGTAAATTTGTTTATCCACGAACTGAGAAAATTCGTCCCCACCGTTTGCATTCCCGTTACAGGCAGTATGTCCTAAGGATTGAACTCACCAAAATAGGGAAAAATTTAATAAATCGTTTAGGACAATTTTGAGATTTTATGTGGTATCTGAAGGGTTTGCATTGGATGATCTACTTGTCTTCATTAGTGTGTTTATTAGCCGAAGTTTGCAGAAAGTGGATAATCAGTTGTATTGTTTGCTTATCTTATGAACCTGGGTCACATATTCAAATACTTGACCAGTAGACGCTGGAGTTAAGCATATATGTCACACTCAAGGGCATTAATAACATCTATACTCAGTTGGAATATACTCAGGATCGAATGAGAAATCACAATTTACGAACACCTTATGAGTATTCAGAAACCACATTAATGAATCAGGGGCTTTTTTAAACAGAGTTAATTGCGTTTTTTAAGTATTGTCGAACATAGTGCAAATCATGTAGCAGAAATTTCAAGCTGCATGTATGGGTTGGTTTTCAGTTTTTTTTAATGGTGGTTTGTTATCAGTGTCATTTCATTTCATTCTCTAAGTGCATAATCTCATCTATCCTGTCAACGGTATACATATCCGCTGCATGGAAAATTCACGCAACGATGAAATGTACCACGATTCATACAAGTTGAGAAGAACTCACAAGTGATTGTTATTTGTCACACTTGCACAAGCTTCTAAGTAATTCCCTTCAGAAAACAAGCACTGTATTTGTGTTTCGTTCCTGTTAAGGCTCGTTAGTAGTGCATATGCTTGTCACGACCGAGGTTAAAACTCCTACCATGGTTTAACTGGGCAACCCTGTTGACGTATCTCTCTCATCGAAGCGATCGGGAAATCTCAGTAGCACTCACAAGCAAATGTGTCTGAGAGTTTGTGTATAAGAATTTAGTCGAACTTAATGTGAGATCAATGGGGCGGTGGTCAACACGGTTGCCTCATGAGAACGTGCACAGTGCCTCAGGTCTCTGCTGTCGTAAAGATATGCGTTGCCGATTTTATTTGGAATAAGGTTTGACCTTCAGAATAGCCTGGCTTTAAAATCTGAGTGTAAAAGTTGAAATTAATTGTCAGCGATGGAGTGTGAGAGATTGAGTTCTTAATGGACGGTAAGTAGTACTTGATACACTGAGTTATGAGGTGACCGAAACAAGTCATTTTAAACGTTCTTTGGTTGGGCGTTCTGTCCACTTTTAGTCACAATCGTCGTTTCTATCGGCGACGAATTTTGGCTTCTTGACTACGAGAAAATGCGTAAATCGGACTTCCGGTGTAGTTCACAATTCTCCTTTAATCATCATGGACATCATTCACAACACCTTTTGACACTCAACTGATAATTGCGGATTTTCTGGTCAAGAACTAGCACTCAGGATAATATCAGGATTTTTTCACAGTTCTCCCTCAACGTTTCTACTTCTATCACGGTATTCCGAACGGAGACCTTCCAATGGTGATTTTAATTTTTTTTGCGTGATGGAATTTTCTCGGACTCTTAATAGGTTATACAGATCTGTTGATAGATGGCATTTTATTGCCATCGGATTCTTACTACTGTCACAGTAACTGTGCTACTTTACATTTTGTATTTTCTGTGTTTGGCACTTACATACTGAGGCTATGATCATTCGGCTGACACCGTGAACTCAACGAATACTCAACATTTACTCTCGGCTAAAGCAGCAAGTCCGCTAATAAGTAGATTGGCAGATTGATGATTTTTAAATGAGACCCAGTTGTGAAAAGTCAAGGTTTTGGCCGGATTCGAACCAGCGACAGGAACAGCATGTATCACCGCGGCAAGCGCTCTACCAGCTGAGCTACCAAGCCGCTCCAGAAGCTTAGAAGTTTCACATCTGGACGCGGTTACCCACTGTTCAGAGCGCCCATAACTGTATTTTGAACAGAGTGTGTGGGTCAATAGGAAACGAGGATTTCATACAGCTCTGTTGTGAGGCATACTGCTTTCAATATCATTATAAACAATCTGTTGCAAGAAACAGTGAAAACCTGAATGCGAGCACCTTGTTACTTACCACTCAACCCAAATTCAAGTACAATGAGTTACAGAAGTAAATACCCCAACCTCTAGAACACGATTGGCAGTCAGCACGTGCTTTGTTTACTAAACTTATTCCAAGTGGCTACGCCGATTACAACTTTTATCGGCGAAGGTGCGTATCTTGACAAACAATGTTCAAAGTTGCGTCAAGGTCGGATTAAGTTCAATACAACAGTTGGATGTAGAGTTGAATCAATTTTTATCTAATGAAACAATTCCATTGCCCTGAGATCAGTCTTCTGCACCCATGGATGGTTGAGTTGAGTAAGTTTTTCATCCTTGTAATCATCTACGGACACTACCCAGTTGGAGTAAAAAACCATAAAGTCAGAATCTATCTGTATATTGTCAGTGTCTAGCTCAGCATACTGGAATGAGTAACTTTTGCAAGCTTCAGAGGCAACTGTAAGAGAGCGAAACTCATGTTACACTAATAAATCAGGTGCAAAAAAAAAAGACAGTAATGAAATGACAGTTTTGTGATCGCAGAGGACGCTTGAACCTCAAAGTTGTTTTTTGAATGAAGTCTCCTACAGGTTATATTAAAACATGGTTGGCGGCATCCGAAACGGATTAGCCTGTCACAGTGACCGAAGCCAAAGGACGCCTGCGCTTTAAACCATCACCGCAAGTGGCTTGCGCTGCACCACTTGAAGTTCCACTTACACACCACGTATCCGATGTAAATCCGAAGGAATAAGACCAGTAGGTGTGTCAGTGAGGCCTTT
>JTDE01001357.1:116328-139770 GCA_014338405.1 Paragonimus skrjabini miyazakii | reverse complement strand
CAAACTCATTACCGGACCGGATAATTTGCATATGATCCTGCTCAAACTAGTGTAAACTTGTCCGGTTTGTTATTCTGAGAAAAAATCGCTGAAGTCCTGTGAGATTTCTGAAGATATTATGACAATTTATGGCCCCTCGAGTGAAATAACCCTCAGTGACTGGCAAAAATTTCAATCCAGCACTGCTTGTCAGTAAAACATCAGTCGTTGTTTAAATCGGTCGACATATGTGCAAGGCATGACCGGAGCAGTGTCAAGCTGAAGATTTGAAAACCTGCTGGATAATGAAATATTAACAACGCGGAATGATCAGTTCTTGGTGGACTGGTGTTACAAAAGTTTACTGAAAATCCAAACCGTTTCACTCTACATTCCGTTAAGTTGTTGATTTAGTTATAATTTGTTGAGAAACTTAATTCTGGTTTTAAATAATCGTAACTCCCCGTAGGAATAATGTTAAAACAATCTTGGTTTTAGCGAACAGAATTGTTTTCAACAAATTCTCATCTTAGGCTGGTACAATTATCTATCAAATCAAAAATCAGCAAGGAAAGTTATTGATCAAAAATAGTACGGGGGTAAGGTGATTGGATAAAACACAAACACGACTACGTTGTGGTTATGGTCACTAGGGAGGTAGGTGTTAGGATGTCAGTGTTAATTGGGATGAGCTGGGGGATCAAATTGTCACCTGAGTTGAGTGTACGTGTTTAGCCATGGTAACCTGAAAGTGTGAACGAACTGTTTTTGAACACACAAATCTGGATGATGTAATCGGCTTGTGACCGCTTTGGTTATAGACAGGATGCGTCACTTGATCTTTTGCGACACAGCGACCGGAGCACGATTTCGGAGAAGTCAGAGAGAGACAAAATTTCAGTTTTCGTGAGTCATTCTCATCGAGTGCTCAATTTAACACATTCACCAGACGAGTGCTCAACCTACAATATGATGCAAATCAGTCAACCATATATTGGTTTTCACCGCTGCGTTCCAGCTGGACGCCAATTAATGCGTCTAAATGATGGTGGCATAGTAACCATAGCACCGCTCTATTTTCGGATCCCCTTAAATGTGGAGTGCATGTACTGCTTTTGTTTCTACCTTATCCTAATCTGATTACATCTAAACACCGAGCCAATGTGATTGCGAGTAAATTTGACGTGGATTCCTTAAAGCTAGGCAATGGAACAAACGTTCTTGTCAATGTTTACTGATGGTCAGTGAGTAGGACCTTGCCCTCGTCTTTCTACCACAAACTCATTAGTACTACAGAACAATTTTTATTGACGATTGTTGACGGGTTTCTGGTCGATTTCTTTCGAACTAATAACAGATTTAAATCTTTGCAAAAATTCACACTCGTTGTTTGTGTTTGCTGTAACTTGCAGTTGCCTTCCTATGAAACTAAAATAAGCTATAGAAATGAATTTAAGAATAGTACTTCACAAATCTGTTGTTTTTCCACTTACTGCTTCAAGTCAGAATGGTGAGTCGGCTGAATGGACAGAAACGGATCTATTTCCTACTATGGCATGTAATCTTTTTTCATATACATTGTTCACTGTTGAATGGCAGATCAGTAGAAGGCTACCATACATTGACTGGTTGAACCTGTTGCACCTGCTACTGAAAATTGGCTGGCCCCGAAACTTCCTAACGAGTACGAATTATCTTCCATTCAGCACTCAGACTGAGGGCACCAAATAGGTTTGTGGGATTGAAAGCGCATAACTACCAGCTCTTATTCACTTCCAAACTAATCTCTTTTTTCCTTATTTTTACTGTACCGAAACTGGCTTTTAAATCAATCGACATCGGAGGTTCACTCACCGGCTGTGTCTTGCTATCAACCAAGATCGATTAGCCAGCATGGGATTTCAAACTTTTGGCAATTGGCCAAAAACTACCGTAATCCCCATCAGGAAAATGCTTACAAGAACAGACGTTTTCATTGGTCGATGAGGTGTATCATAAGCGTTACAAATACAGCTAACAGAAACAAAAAAAATGTAACGCTCAGAGGATAGTCTTTCTAAAAATCAAGCGAATACAGAGTCGTCTTATTTGATCTCTTAACTGGATGTAAGCTCTGTTTTACTGAAGTGTTGATGGAATGGAACAGTGCAACAGTTTTTTAATTTTCCTGCCTAATTTGTCTAGTTTACCGCAGACCACAAAACTGTATGAATGTTGCGAACATTCGAAGAAGATAGCAAAAGTTCAGCCATTGCTTCACAAAATGTGTTGTTCACTTATCCGTTGCATCGTTTCCCTAACGTTGAGTTGCATTAATCTTGCCTGGCTGGGTCGTTCAGTCATGTGAGGCGCCGTGCCCACTTCCTGCTCTTCTAGCTGGCAATAGGACAGATGCTGATCTGATTTGAAATTTGAACCACTGTGTGCGTTGTTAACATGCCCACAACGTGTGCGTGCCTGTGCGGCCAGCCAGTGGACATGGTTCGGCTTTCATGACATAGCGGTAACCTTTCGCTCGTCTCATTGCATTTGTCATGTGAAATTCCTGATTGACCACGTGGGCTCTAACCAGCTTGTGTGCGGACATCGTACAGTCCATCGACTCACTGCACAGTAATGCTGTTGCCCAAAATTTCTACCGCACATTAATTTTCCTTGCTGTAATACAATACTGTCTTCTGCATTCACGATACGACAGTTGCATAGTCCACCCCTTGGAATACATGAGTTTCATTAATAACAGTCTTACGACTTGTGGACAGATTATGTGCCTTGCGACGACCTTGTTGGAACAGAAACAATACAGAAATTGCATTGTTCTGACATTTGGTTTATTGCCATCAACAACGTTCTGCTTAAATATCTTTTGTTCTGCTTGTATCCCATCAGGAGTGCATATGCTGTTTGGTTCTTGAAACGCTGTATTGACTAAACAAACCCACTATAGGGGAAAAATGGTAGAGTTGAAGATATCGCCCTCCCAATGCATCCTCAGGATAAACGTTGCTGGTAAACTGGTATGTTGAAAAATTCACAGAAGCTCACAACATAATGAACAAGTGCAATTAGGTAGTTCGAAAGGTCCGCAAAGAAGGCAGATTTGTAGTTCTACAATTCAAATGGGACCATCTGGCTAATGATCTCAAACACAAATATAGGTCTGCCTAATCTCTATTACTTATGCGTCTGTTGAGTTACGCTTGATTCAAACTACCGAGGGATCAGCACTGCATAAGCATGAAAACAGTTCGTCTAGCTACTCTGTATCTCATGTTGTTTACCAGTTTGCCTGTAGCTGCGGTGGCGTTCACATAGACACAACAGGTCGATAGTAAGAAAATCCGTCCCAAAGCGGGCAAAGTAACCAAAAAGACAACGGATTTGAACTATTAAACTCTTTTCTCGAAGTTTCGCATTGTCGATTACTAGACATTTTATAACAACAGGTCACCAAGTTGACCCACCTAACTCGTTCAGAAGCTGCTATCCTTTAGCAAGGATATGTTGAACAGATTTTATCAGCCTGCGTTATACGCACAAAATTGTCTGGAGCAACTCTCAGGGTTACCGTGGTTCTGATTACGTAATAATTGGCATAACTATTTATTTGTTCATTCCTTGTCTCATAACGTATGTTTTTCTCTTGCTCCGATCAGCTTATCCAGATGGAGATGTCTCCCGGTCAACAGCTGATTTATGTGTTATCGCAGCGAAATTGTGAACTGGAATGAGAACTCCATATTGAGCAAATTGGATCATGCTATAGTTTCTTGCATACAAATGGTTGGTTCATTGAGAATTCCGTGATAATCCAGCAGTGCGGATTCAATCAGTTAGATTAAAACTAATGATTGTAATGACTGCAAGACAGCATAATATTTGGTTGAAGTGTTAGCAACCATGTAGATACGCAAGGATAACCTTCTACGTCGTCTCTGTAATACAAACGGTGCGTCGTGCAATGATGAAACTAAAAGTCGTGTACTTTCAGTTTGGAGAGTTTCCAACATCGTATATTGTGACAACAAAAAGGATCTACAACTGTGATCTCCCTCGCGAATGTGCCTAACAGTGTGCATTACTCACGCATAATAGCTTTGTATAAACTGTTTTATATTTGTTTTACCAAACCACTATCCTCTCGACAACTTCCTTTCAATTTATGCTGAATGGAAAATAGAAAGGAAGGCCAATTGCACAGAGTCATGCTTAAGTCCTGAAAAACGGAAATAGTGAAGAGCCTTGTTAGAAGCAGGACAGTTGAGTGTTTATCGTTGTCAAACCTGCTGGCATACAAACGACAACAGAGATCGTTCACTAGATTGGGTTACAAAATCATTTCACGGGCCTGGCGAAAATGAGGGTTGGTTGCATCATAAATAACCCAAATAATCAAACTTGTATCTTATTGAAATAACGAAGAGCGATGCTGACGACACACGTTTCAGATATAATGTAACTATCAAGGTTTGATAAGATAATCGGTCATTTGAAATCTGTTTCTGAACCGGTGTTGACATACATGGTTAACTCATCACCTGGATAGGACGATTACAGATTTCTTGATGGCAACAGCGTGTTTGGAGAACCCGAGAGACATGTTCGAAACTTCAGTTAAGGATTACTTGCTGTTAGTGAAAACGATTTCGTTGTCAACTTTAAACCTCAATACTTGTTAAACTTCAACTTAAGCATAATGTGTTTCTGACTCACTGTATTCAAATGCGTCTAAGGAAACTCTGATTACCGCCAGAGAAACTTCAACGGTGATCTTTTAACTTACAGCCCCCTAGCAACCTCTGAGACATGAAGTTTTCTTAAGATGTAACTGACATATTTGAATATTCTACCCCCCGAAAATCTAGACGTTTCTATGTGATACTGTGAAACAGCATGTATCGAATATATGAAAATGTGCCGGGGCACATCACCTCCTAAATTTGTGTGTTAAATTGAAACTGACAGTAGCATGTATGCAACAATCTCATCAAATATACTCCTAACTTGCCCTAAGTAACTTCTGTATCGTCTTATTGCTGGAGTTTTGTAACTACTGAGGGACAGTCCAATAGTTTGACCTGCATAAACTGAATGCTACTCACAGCATTTACACTATCTAGATGGCCGGTTTACGAACACAACATCATCGGAACGAAAACTATTCACCGATACTGGTTATCTGCTATTAATTTTGCCATACACAGATTGTCATATACTTCGCTCACTTAGTGCTGACAATACGCACACGGATGAAACTTTGTTATATGTGAGATTTACGACAACACATTGCATTAGAGATTCACATGTCCAAAAGGTCGAGCACAGAACAAAAGAGGCATACGATTTTGTCGACTTCTTTGACCACAGATTAAAACCGACCTAATTAGCCAAAAGCTGTAATATTTTTTGGGCTCAAAATGCACTGTGTCGGTTTTTTCGTGCGCAAATTCGGCCTGTGCTCTCTTTTTTGTGTCGTACGAGACTCAAATCGAACTGGGCATCGGTCACTTCTTGTATACAGTCCACTGCTTTGGCTTGTTATCACCACGATACTTTTTGATGTGGTTCACTACTTCATTGCTACTAACTGTCCAAGGAAATTGAAGATGCTACATTCTATGTTTTTCGACTGCCTCTTTTCGATGGCTCCAGTTCAAGACCAGTAAACTTAAGTATGTAATTTAGTCTGTTACATAGGGAAATGTTCAGCCGACCTGTCAGGAACACAACTTGTGTTTCAGAGCTTACAGCCATCTACGTGATAACTAATTGGTATCAAATTGTGTTAGTGAGTGGAGCACAATTCAATTCTAACACTGCGCGGCATGTGTTTACCACTCGTACATTAGTGAAAAACCAACTGATCTGCCAAAATATTGACCAGCAATTCTGCATGGATTTCAATCGATCAAATATGCTGATTGGCCTCCGACGTATTAAATGACGTCATCCATCCCCGCTACATTCCAGAACCAATTTTATGAAATTAGTTTAGGTTAGCACGGGTGCTTTTTCAACATGACGGAAACACAACTACTGCATGATGTTAAGATTTTGTTTAGTCCGGGCGGCCTTTTACATAGTTATACATAACAGGTGCATGACAACAAGAACGGCAATTGAATTTACGGTCTTCTAAAATATGTTAGACCTTTCATGCGTGAAGTTAGAATGGTCAACCTATTTACATTTCTTGTTATACCCTCAAAACTTGAACTTGTTGCTAATTATCTAACCGTTTTTGGTTGAGTAGCAGCGACTATGCGTGAAAAACGTGCATATGTAGTTTATATCGCTGCCATGAAACCAACTTTGATCTAGTATTTCGCTTCACGTCAACCTGTTTGTAATGTTATGACGTTGATTTGTATAATACATACTTTTAATACGTACGACCTGCAGTAATGAACATACTTCAGCGGCTTGACTAAAACTCTAAAAGAAGAGTATAGGCTCAGAAATAGTTCAACTCGTCACCTGATCATCAAGAACAGAATAATGAATATACATACCACTACAAAACTGCCAGAAACAATTTGCGAACACCAACATGTCTGCAAGAAGTGTTCGAAATTTTACTATATCAGCACCTATTCTCTCATATATGATGTTGAAGTGTTTCTAATGCAGATCACCTGAAACGTTTTGTTGGATAACACCAGAATAGTACTTGGCTTCAGCTTGTGCTCGTATAGTTTTGTGCGTACATCTGTTGAGGTCTTAACACAGGCAGTCACTATGTTCATTTCCAACTATCCTACCATAGACCACTTTCAGGTCCCAGTACGTCACCATAAACATGAAACCGGATATAAAATAGAACTAGATGGTTTATGTCATAGCTTTACCCATAGGTCAACGGCTTCGACTGACATGATGCCGTATAAATTCTTCTGGAGACAACATATCATGGCCGCTTGGACGTTTGGTAATAAAGGTTTTATGCCCGTCAATCGAAAAAACTGCGATCCCGATCCTAACCTTCTGAGTTCGGCTTTCTTGCGTAACTGACTGTTTTAAAGGAACACCTCTTAACCCGTCCACCTGCAGGGAATACAGGAAATACATTTATCTTGTTGACTGAATGACTAGATGAGTGACGCGTTAAGATGAGCAACCGGCAGGCATGAAGTTTACAACACCAGGAATAATGAGAAAAGACAGCGAGCGGAAACAAACATTTCCTGATTGCCAACGAATAGAACTACAAAAATTCCGTTTCAAGTAGTTTGAACATAACACACAACCGATTTCATCCTTCACAATCCCACAAGAAGAAACATCATTCTAAAGTTAGAGCTCGTCAATAATGCATATTGATTTAAAATAACAGAAAGGTCGTCTCCTACTGAAGCAACCTAGCAGTTCTAGTGTTATTAACAGGCTAGTGCGGTTAACAATTTGTTTCTGATAATATAATCGTCCTTGGGGTGAGGTCAGTAAGGCAGCAGTCGTCATAATTGTTTCATGAGTACATGGCCGAAGTGCTAATCCCGAATGCGGTAAGGATGTTCACCTTGGACCAGCTACAACAGTAACAAAACTCAAGTACAATGCCTATTTTAGAAAAGGCTTGACTGAAAAGTACACGGAAATGTGGGATTATTGCTTACATCCTATCAACCGAAATATTTCACTAGTTTGTAGATATGTGCTATTTACACATTTAAGTATGAACTGCTTGTCGAATGAATAAGCAGAAACGAAACCGTCTTCAATCATTTTTCTAACTGTAGCAATCATTCATGTACACGCTTTTGAATATGCATACATCCTGGAGCAGTTGAATACGAATTCAATCAATCCCGTATCGCTTACAAGGTGACTGGAGTAATAGCCAACAAAACTCACCTTCTGAACTAATGTCAAACAGATAAATCTGAAACAATCCTACAGGTAAAGCCTAGATAGTTCACTAAAAAATAACGATTATTTGGGCTGGATCGCGGTTTCCCTACTCAGATCACTTAACAGAAGTACCAACCCTAAAAATGTAAGTGGTAGATTCACATGTTACTTTCGATTTAGCCTACAGTACACTGATTGGAAAAAATGTAGCCGGATGTCACTTGAGTAAAAGCAAAGGTGATGGTCCTACAAACATGTGGAATGGAGTTGAACTGCTGAATAGCTTAAACTAGACCCACTTAAGTTTTATGCTTCATGTCAAGCCGGTGAGGACATGTGTCTGAAATGGAAAGTTGTGATCATTGCAATTAAAGTGAATATTTTATTTTAGAAGTTGTATAAAAATCACTCCCCATTTTTGAGGTAAAACAAGCAACTGATAAATAAAACCCAAAGTAATGGTCATCGCCCTCGCTTTGGATTTGCTCGATCGAACTTCAGAAGACACTTCAATATGTCTACAGGAAAGTATATTTGCAACTTTTTCATTTCAAACTTGTTGTAACGGAAAATCAGGTGTCGTTACTCGGTTTGCAGTTTTCTCGCCAACAGCATGCGAAAGAGTGATTGGGACTTGAAGCGTTATTATTTTATCTGTTAGAGTCAGAACAGGATTTAACTGCAATTCAGCCGTCAAGTTGTGGTATTAAAAACAACAGTAGTAAATAACCGCCAGATTCGCCGCAAGTATACATCCTTCATGACGCAGCCGTTTTTACCACTGCGCCATTGACCTCCCATTGAGCACGACCGAATTATCATATGTGAACGCTCAACCACATTCGCTCGTAGGTAATGCTCTGATTGCTCGAACACCTCGAGGGTAGACACAGTAACTTTTCTGTTAACTCCAATCGATAACCCCTCGAACAGGACTTGTCTCCAAGTTGAAGTCACAAAAATCAACTTGCTGAGCGATATTTTGTTCACGTCAATGTGACTGTCACCACGTATCATAGTGAAACGTCAGGAAGCTGAAAATCATGCAGTTAGACTTCAGTCAACTTGGAACTATTAACGAAAAAGACAAAATCAGATATACAAATCTAATAACACCCACACGCGACAACAATTGTTGCATTCCCGCAGAATATTCAGTCAGTTTCTTTTGAAGATGAACATCATACTGCAGTTTCACTCATGTCAGAGCTCACATGTAGTGCATATCATTGCCTCGGGCAAGACTAGAATTCTGGTCACACTATCATGTGGTAACCGTATTTACTGATGCGTCAGTGACCTCACATTAGTCGCGACTGCATTATCATATACGAACACTCAGCCGTATTTGCCAGTGAGTAATGCTCGGATTGTCGGATTGCTTCGAGAGGAGACGCGGTAACTGTCCTGCTAACTCTAACCAATGACCAGCAGTTGTGAGTAACGTATACTCCTCATAGACGAGAAATCCCCCACTACTCACCAGTAATCAAAAGTGAATATGCTGAAAATCAGGCTACTAAGTGTTTATATTATAGATGGACAAAACTCTGGTACCCATAGCGATTGTCATTACGGCCGAAGTGTTTCATTAGACACCGCCTATGCACGTTTATAAAAGTTCACAAATCTTTGTATTCAATAAGCTCAATATTTGATAGAATGACCAAGCTGCTAATGAAACCGTTTGAATTCACTCAAAAGACACTCACCCCAATGGATTGAAGCTACAACGTTTAGTCTGTCTAAAGTATACGGAACATTGACAACTATACGTAAAATTTGCTCTGATTTACTAAATAACTGTTTCATTTAACATTTGACTTTATTTGTGATTGTGTGTCTACAACCAGTCCCAATATTGTTTTATAGGAATGTAAAAGAAAAATCTGCCACATCGATTTGCCTGTGAGATACGTCAGGTATTCAATAGTGTACATTGTGAACAGATAGATAGTATGTCGAAAGGTTCATTTCTAGAATCTTATCAACAGACATACGCCTGGACAATCTACAAAATATCGTTTATTACATGTCTATTGGCCAGTTTACTCTTCACAATCATACACGGCCTCTAAATCACTCTCTATAATTCGTGCATAGTAGTGCATACTACCATCTATTTACTACATTCACGCCAAGGAAGATTATCAGATTTTCTTCTAGGATGTTCACCGACATCGACGAACAGAATACATGGGTACACACAGTAAGCACGGAAGTGGTACATAGAGAGGTCAGTTCACAAACTCTTGGCTTTGCACCTTTTAAACGGGCGAAGTATGCTGTGCGCTGCCAGAGTGGTAAAGCATGTTGACTCCTTTCAATGGGTAAGCTTTAAAACAAACTACCATTTTTAGGCGGCGTTCAATTAGGAGAGTGAACTCTTAAACTTTCTTTGTTGCAAATGTGGTCATGGCAACATTCCAGAAGTGCATTCTAGAAGTGACAATGTTGTGGACCAAGAACTCGGATGGCACAAGGGTTATTTATTCAAGAAAGTAACATATGGGTTAAGCGCTTAAACAGAACAACAAACAAAAAAACACATTTGCATACGATATTCGGCCCAGACCGTCTCGGTTGCTACAAACTTCAATGCTCAGTTCCTTTACGTAGCAAGGACCGTTTGTGCGATGTTGCACTCCGATGTTTCTTCCTGTATTTTTCCTGCGGCTGCTTCGATGTCAAAATGCCTGCTCTGGTCCCACTACTGAATAGCAATCATGTGAGTAGTATAGCACGATCGCTTACCCTCACTGCAACAGTGAGAAGGATGAATAAAAGGCAGTTTGGTTTGTAACATGGTGCGTACAGTCGGGAACTAAAAGGTGGGTCTTAATGCCACGAAGACGATGGGTCAGAAGCGACTATTGGAATAGTGTGTACACACTATGGGGGACTAGCCACCACAGTTAATGACAATGTACTGCTACCCACTGTTTGTGAATATACGTCAGCCGTGCAAATGACTGTACACATATGTTTTAATGTTACTTGTACGGGAATGCATGCAATAACCACTTCCGCAGGCCAAGCGTCTTCTGTGGTTATAACACTTCAAATCCGTCAACAATATAACCAGACGGGTAACCTGATGGATTTATAGTACGTGAGAACTTCATGCAAAATTTAACACATTCCCAATTCCGCAACATTACAATAGCACTGGCGGACTGTTGCTTCAGAGCCCATCTTTTCTTATCAGTTACTTCATCTGCTTTATAGTAGCTTTTAAACACTGTGAAAATGACTGCGACTGTCAGGACGACTTAAGAAGTGCTTTGAACATTGCCAATATATAGGGAAACAAAAGCTGCCAACAGCATAATCTATACTATACTGATCGAGAGCGTACATAAAAAAAACCTATCCACGCTGTTCGGGTGGTCAATCATGTGTCGTGTAAGCTATCAAAGGCTGTTCAAATGAGAAAATTATGTATTGCCAAGGAGCTCAGTATGGCTACATGACCTAATAGTAAGTTAACAAATGTGTCTTGTTCAAGCTTTTCGCGAAACTTGTCTTTAACTGGGCTGGGGCTACGGCTTTTTTTGAGTCGGTCGATGTTGTTTGATCATTAAGGCATGGTCTGCGTTCATATCACTCTGTCCAATAAATGAACTTCTGGTTGGTTTTGGTGTTATGTAACTGAAAGAAAATCACGTTAACAAAACAACTTCCGGATGTACAGCTATAGGGAGAATCAGTGAAATGGTTTTGCCAACAGTATGCATGCTCGTAAACCGTTGATAACGTTAAACTAAATCAATCAATAGATGGGAACAAGCAAGTTAATTTTGGTGAATCAACTCATCCATTGTTGGATCAGACATTGTTTATTAACTCGAAGCATGAACAGTGATGTCGATGGAAATTTGCCTGGTCTTTCTAGATCATAGGATCACAGCCGAATGCGATAATTTCCTTTGTACACCACTACAGAAATCTTCTTCTGGCGAACCGAACAACAAGATATGTTAGTGGGTTACCCACTGGGAGAAACCAAAAAGTATGCAACTTCCTTTAGTGATCAACCCAGCAGGGATAACTGATGGACACAGAGTACAGGGGTTTCGTTGAAGCGTATCATGGAAGTCAACAAATTCGAAAGTGTGAAGAGGAAAAATGCTAAGGGAGGATTAATGGTTAACTAGTCAATAGAAAATGGGCCCAGGTACAAACTGACAAATATACAACGGTACCTCTAAGTAAAACATTTGTAAACTTTTAAGCATGAAATGTTACTAAATGAATGTTTCTGATAATGATAATATGTGGAGACTTGGCTTGGTTCCTTCAATACTTGAGTCGAGTTCGAACTTGAACTTATGAACTGAGAACACTATTATGCCAAACCACGTTGGTATCCTAGGTTTGGCTATCTAGTTGTTGAGTTGGTGTTGAACACAGTTAAAGCGGCTAGTCTGGTGTAGCTCCAGCGGGTTACCATGGAGGTAGTGCTTGGGGTTAAGCAAAAGTGTGTCTTGCAACAAATGGTATGGATGATGGAATCTCTTGTGGGCTAAAATCAGGTGATCTCTGGAACATCAGCAATGAATAACTAACTATCCTATTTTTAGCAACCTGTCAGGGTATAGCAGTGAACTGTAGGTTAGAGAATCACATGTTAACGTAAATAATGTCTGGCCGTCATATGTTGTTTTGTTAGTCGATTCAATACACAGATGCCAGGCAACTGAGTGAAGTAAGCTCAGATTTGTGAAGTAAAACAGCCAACAGCTCAATAACAGTTAATAATAATGTTCCCGAATACAAATTAAAACAGAGACATGCTGACGAATGCCAGTGCTTCCGAGGCTAGTCACTCACAGGAGTCAGTTTGTGGAAAACAATTAAACGGAACCAGTAGGCGTGAATCAAGAATCCTGAAACCCACTTAATTCAAGATATGTGGCTCGTGAGTTTTTCTAGTAAGTAATACTGTTCCAGTGGGACTGAACTGCTGTAACTGTGTAAATTCACATGCTGACGGCACTTACTCCCAAATTCATCTTCTGTAATTTTCAACTTTCCTCGTTCTGTCGGTGTGTCCACCGAATGGTGCGTACTGTAGCCATTTAAAGAATGTAATGAATCAAAAAGACTTCTAAGATTATTTTTAGTTTTCTCAGGTAGCTTTCTTTTCGTTAGCATTCAAACCACACAGTGGACCTTTTTGCAACCCACAACTATGGAAACTTTGGGTGAAGTTACAGGGACAGATGAAATATGATTACGTTAAGCAAAGCAATGTTCAGTAAGGATGGCTTAAAACTGAGATCGGTTTTCATGTCTCGCTGTCCGTTGTCATACTAACCATTTTGGGTTTATTTACTTTGAGACACTGTAGACCAATCGATTGGATGACAAGTCTAGTGTATCATTTCAAAAGAGGCTACCTGAAAGATTTCGGGGGTGCGACAACACAACCAGTCGTAAGTGATCTTCATTTCACATCAACATCCGTGGTATAAAATCGCCACATTCAAGTGCAGTCAATGAGTGTTAAACGCAGTAATGATGAATCAACCGTGCAGATTTTCTAACTGCTCTAATTTTGAGGTTGCATCAAACTTTTAATAAACTTTAGTGCTCAAATTTGTTTCCACTTTTTCCAAAACGTTGCTCTCTGTCATACTCTGTTGAAAACCGACACAAAGCTCAAATGTAATTTCTGTAGGCATAAGTTTGACCTCAAGAACAACAATTGACAGTTTTGCCAACTTCTGACGATATTCTTTCAATGTAGGCCGGCAATCAACACTGTAACGAATACTTGATTGTACTAAGTATGTTCAGCCGACCCTCATCCAACGTCATACGATACACGAAAAACTCTTTATATTTCTGGACGAAACACTTTAATCAGAATGGTTATCCGAGACTATGGGAGGTAACGCGCGTGCAGACAGCTAGGCAGGTTCGAGGAGTAGTTGGTTAACAGTACATATCGACTGGGTAAAGTGTTGTGACATAGGTAATTGAATGCCTTGTAGATTCTGAACAGTTGGACAAGTGGCTTATAAGAATGTGGCGCGTCGCAGGTAATCTCTCTATGAGATCGATTCATCTCCGTAACTGAAATTAGGCATCCTGTTGTTTAATCCTTTCCATGTTACCCCTGTAGTTCTATGCGGTGAACAATTGGAACATATCAGAGTAAACACAGATAGGACAACAGTTAAGAACTTATGGGGATAAAACAAAATGTGGCTGAATGTTTCAGTTCGTTTTGCACATTTAATGATTGCTCGTTTTTTGATACCTCCCTAAAATCGGTGTTTCAGCTGCTTGTGAATGAACTAGAGGTATTTGTATGACTACACTGTGTTTGGAGCATATGTCTGAAAAGGCTGAGTCAAATTTTTGTGAAGGAAAAACTTTCGTGCACACACATTCAGTGATGCTATATCCCAACACTGTTTTACAAGCTGATGAAGCCAATTCACCGTAATAAAGAATCTGTTGGAGCAGGTTTAAGGTCAACAGATGTTACACACTGGTAACGAAATATGCCCATTATAACAATGAAAATAAAGACATATAAGCGGCCATACACTTTTGGTGATTCATCTTCTCACTGGTAGAATTATATGAGGAGTTAATAGATAGATATCACGCCGACATATTAACGAGAAATTAGGTCACTGGTCAATCAGTTAGTGAATACTTGATTGGTCTACTATGCCACACCCACCCATTGGTCTGACCATGCTAGTTGGTTATCGATTCAGTAGATTTGTAGTCACGCTATATGCCGCTTTTGATGACACAACGCGGAGTGAAGTTGCTTGATTCCGGTAGCCTCGGCAGTATGGGGTGTTCTCATTCGGACGGCTTCCGATGGGTTGCCTGGCACGCGATATACCACTTGGTAGGCCTGATCCGTGTTTACCTAGTGCCCGCTTTCATTCAGACGAACGAGGATGGCACGGCTGACTGATCGCTTTTCTCTGTGTCCCAGCCACATTGGATGATGTTCTCAGATTTGTTTCGAAAACTGTTTTAATGTTCGACCAATGTAATCTGCTCCACAGGAAAAAGTGAACGGGTAGATACAAAGAGATGAGGCTTGAAACGGCAGTGTATCCTTTTTATAAAATCTGATAACTGAGGATGTGGTGAATTATGTGCACAATTTAGCTGTGTATTACGTTCCGCTGATTTCCCGGCTGAGCCTATTTACCAGCTATTAGGCGACATTGTCACCTTTGAACTGGACTTCAATAAATATAGACTTCCTGCACCTAGGATTCAGGTGACGTTGTGATCATGTTTCTGGTGATAAGTTGTTTCGAGTAGCCGCAATAATGGGGTACGTTCTGTTGGGATTCAGGTTGATTGTCTAGCGTATGCGATGAACAAATTCTGTACGCTGTGTCAATCAAGCAACTCATAAGTTTTCTCTTTTGTTTTCTGGATACAAAACTGTGAAAGTTTTTGTACTGACCTGTCTAGTTATTATTACGTCGTATCCTGCGTTGAAAAGTGCCTTCTATCCGTCGATGCAAATGAACACCTACGAAAGGTATTTGGCTTTATGTCTCCTCCTTAGACGTAAACTTAACTTAATGTTAAGAGAGATTAAACTTGTCGAGTACTGTACACCTATTAGTATCCAAGCTAGTAATATAAAATATATCGTCCATGAATCGACAGCACTGACTGAAGTGGCTGATGATGGATTGAATCATGGTGCATTCAGGCTTTCCCATGAATTTATCGACCAGGAGAGGTCCCAGCGGAAATCTTATAGCTACACCATCTGTCTTTCGATACAGCACACTGCTGACAAATAGGCTCAACCAAGTAGTCAGTAAGACACGTTCTGACAGTAGATATGATGAACGTTTTTTGTTCCTACTAATTGACTACAATACATTACACATCAAACACTGTGTGGTTGTTTCATGCCGGATAATGCGTGAACGTTATGAAGATGATATGACCGTTGTTGAACTAATTCTCGAAATAACTGAGTAGACTCAGCGTAGTGTTTGTGATAGTGAAGGGTTCTTTTTACTCATTAAATTGTTGACTCGTCAGCTTATTTGGTGTAAGTTTGGATCAACATTCTGTATTTGGCCAAGCCCAAACAGAACGTCAAATTGAACAATTCCGCTTCAATTAATCAGTTGGGCAATTCATTTGTTGGCGTGAGTTATATTCAGTTCAAAAATAATTTCGAAAACGTCTGCATTTCCCTTAGTGGATAACTTTTATACTTTGAATTTCATCGTCATTTGGAATTAATTAAATATGATATGTAACGTTATACTTTCCACTATTTGACGTTTATCTTCAATACGTCAAAGACCACTATTTTTAATGCTTTTAAACTATCTCAGCTGTGTAAAGGTTCACGGGGAGACTAAGTCCTAAACGTCCCATGATCCGAACACGGGTCCCATGCAACATACTATTAGCTTCTGGTAAAGACACACGTATAAATCTCAGCGCAAGTATAGTACACAAAGTTTATGGTTTGAAATGTTCATCAAGATTACCCCATGGTGACAACACGGAGGTCGTTTTGATAACAACCCACAAGAATTATTGGAAGCTAACAACGGTCGATCCATTATAGTTTTAACACAAGTGCTTGAGGTTCCACACACCTTAGTTCAATTTGAGGTAGGAGAAACCTTGTCCGTGGATACCACATTAACTGGTGAGAATATATTTCGCGATATTTCTAAAAATATTCGTTTAATTGTTGATGCAAAAAAATGCGTACGTAATTCTGTCACTTGTTACTATCTGTGCCGGAAAATGTTTCCTTTTGTGCAATATCGGATGGATGCCACTAAAATATGACCTTTAACCGGAGGATATTCTGAGTGTTCCTTGACAATTCGGTGCTGGGCTAGTTCATCACTACTTTCTGCGGCCTGGGGCACCAATTATGGCGGAATAGTACTGTGGTGAACAGTAAATTGTTCAGCAGAAACTGATGTTGTGATCCAAGAACGCGGATGGCACAAAGATTGTTTATTCGACAAAGCAACACATGGGTTAAGCGTTTAAACAAGACCAGAAACAAAACCACTCATTTGCACGCGGTATTCGGCCCCTGACCGTCTCGGCTGCCGCAGACGTCAATGTTCAGTTCCTTTAAGTAGCAGGGACTATTATGGGCGATGCTGCATTCTGATGTTCCTTCCTGCATTTTTCCTACGGCTTGTACGATGTCAAAATATATGCTGCGGTCATACTACTGAATATCAGTGATATGAGTAGTATATTACGATCGCTCATCCTCACTGCACTGGTACTACAAAATCCAAATCTGATTGATAGGAAAGATCAAGTACTGACGCGTGACAACGCCCGAGCGCGCTTTCCAAACATCCATTCGAAAGATACTCCGGTGGAAGTTGAAACCAAGACTCAGTAGTTACGCTCACTGATTTTCTCATCATCACAACATAACAATGTTTGCTCTGTCAGTTGTGCTTAAGAGGGAAGGCTTTACAAAATAAGACTTCTTGAAAGTGCTTTGACCTGAAGGTTGTTGGAATGGTCTAAATACACTTTTACCACGTTGACATATGTGCTTTGAGGACACTGATGCTTATTTTCAGGAAAATAACTGGAGTTACGTTTCTTAAGATTTGACTACCAGAAAGTGCAAGAGGTGCCTAGGTTACCTTGTAAAAATCCTCGCATGTGAGTAAAATGTACTGATGAGGCCTCAGTCTATGTTTGTTCATTCTACTGACGTATGAACTCATTCCGCTCCTTTTTTCTCCTTGTGTTTACAGGGGGAACTTGAAAAGGCTGCTCAATTCTAGTACTTTCTTTGCTTGCATGTTCATCAGTTTCTCACTTGATGCTATTTACTGTAACCAGGGTTCACTGCTTGGTGCGAGGGATTTATAACCGACATCCTGGACAACCGTAAGCGACTGGCTAGTCCAGCAAAAAAAGCAGTTTTTCAGGTATTTAGCACTAATAGTCTCGGAACTTGACCACCTAAACATAACATCTAGGCCATTCACTAAGTATACTAAAGGCATGTGTGGATATGTTACAGACATCATTTACGGAATGAATTGTTACATTCCATACTCAATCACTTCGTTGACTTGTTCATTATCCTACATTCTTCACAGTTGATCTGTCAGTCATAATTTTGTCGCCTACAGCTTTGTTTAGTGTATACTCGCATTGATATGTTTCGAGCTTTCTGAGGAAAAGGATTTTCTTAACTCTGGTAGAATTAACCAGGAAAGGTCGAATAACATTGCATACGTACACTTAACGGTTTATTCTCGTTAAATAGATCAACAAGAACCATAGAACTTTAGGAAAGTTTGTGGGCACTATTCTACTGAAATCTCTAACATCAAGGGGTGACGAAAGAGGAAGGTAGAATAGAAAAGTATGATCAATTTAATCCTAAAGACTCGTAGTGTATGAAGGACAGTAAACACAGCGTGCACGACGAAGGGTCTCGTTTCGGGAGGACTAACATGCTAGAAAATCGGCATGTACCGTATAAAAAACTAGATCAATTTTGCAAACTAGAACTGTAATATGGCAGAAGTATTCAGTACGAATGAACCAACAAGCCGGAAAACGCTGAGTAAATGAGCCACTACAACAACCTTCCTTCGAAAATATGGAACGTTACGTATACAGGCTAGTGAACATTGTGTGCAACCTGTGTGAATAATGAAGTAATTACTTGCATCTTTATTGAGCGTTCTTTTGTTTTTTTGCTCATCCGACCAAGCTCGCAAATCGATCATAGTGAAACCTGTTTACTTCTACAAGAATCAACTTCACAGAACCATACAAACCAGTCAGGTGCTTTTGAGCAGGGCTTGGTGTGGCTTTTTTGATCAGTACGTTTTTATCGTCATTTTTCACCTTCGACCCTTGTTTTACAGTCACCAATTTCTTTTTGACGGTTAACAGCGTACTGCATGATGTTATAAAATACTCATATTTAAAAAGGGCAGTAAGAAACGTTTCACTGGGCAGTTGAAGAAATTTGAACCCCATTGTATTTGTGCTGTGTCTGCTAATGATCACACGAATAGTTCGTTCAGTGTTTACGTATACTAATTTCCAAATATTTAGATTTACCCAATACGGCTGAGAGCGGACAAACACAGATGATCACTTGCACGGTCAAGGTGAAGTGATTACAGAACCTAATAACAATGCAACAAAGTGTCGGTAAATAAGATTGACCGTACGCAAATCACAAATAGGAAAGCGGCCAAGAAATTACGAACAAAATCATCAGTATGTCAGTCAGAACAACACGGCCAATTCTAGTTTTTCAGAAAAGGAGCTGAATCCCAATAATGTATTGACTCCCAGTTCATAATAATCGTAAAATACTTAAGAGGACCTCCTTTACAGACATCTTTGTACATGAATTTAGTATGGTATTCAAGTTGCGGTTTTCCAGACCGAGCTGAAATCACGTAAATTTCAGCGTATGCTCTTCGGTGACCTCGAGTGCATTGTCATCTCCAAATTGTCTGCCAACCGCCTCACAAATGTGGATGCCGACACAGATTCTCGTGTCCAGACCAAAGCGTTTGCTCAAAAAGCAGGCCGAGTTAGCGAACGGCCTTAACAAACCTCTGTAACCACACCCAGACTATCTAACACAGGAGTGACCGTGCCCTTCAGATCAAGTCGTTCAGCCCCAACGTTCAAGTATTTTCTCCATCATATTCCACGTTCGATAACACCCGTCTGATAACGAACGTCTCTGTAAACGTTTCAGCGTTTGGAAAGCAACGCTGGGCTGGGAACCAGTAAATCTCGTTGAGTACAAATGAACAAAATGAAAACCGATCGTTTTCTAACGGATTGTGCTATCACGGCAACTTTTTCATCAGACAATGGTTGATAAAAAGCTGCTCTCGTTCGCGACCACCTACACCGCTGGTTAGTAGCACTGACGGCGTTGTGCCGCAGTCAGTGGCTAACCTGTCTCCACAAAATTGTCTACTCCTGCTTCACAAAACTCGATTGTTTTTGTGTGCTCACTTTCTTTATCTTTTTTATTCCGTATACGTTAGTATTTAATCATTACTGTACAACTTCGTTGACAGCAGTTGATATCAACGGCAGCTCGGGCTATTGTGCCACAAGTGCAACTCGAAGCTTAACATAATAGTAACTGTGGTGAAAAACAGCACGGCGTGCTTCGGATTCCATTGGAATCTTTTCAACTCCTGATCAAGCTTTTGGCAATTTGTCAATCTACGTCATTCCTGCGCATCAAGTAGTAGTGTTTTCGCAACATACACGCAATGTAACAAACCATAACGTGCATATAAGTGAGTAAATATAATTGGAACGAGGGCTAGTGAATAAAAATGCATTTGTGTATTCACAGGGTTTGTGGAGCCCTGTTGTCCAATGCAGACATAGGCGTGTACAAATGTGCATGAGACTGAGTGGCCAATTGGCTGATCAATCGATGCCAAGACCAAGATAGAGATACAAGTTGGGCTCATATAGAATACAACAGGAGCGGTACCTCACCGATTCTATTGGTTTTCCAGCTACGACTCTAAAGGGTCTTGCGACATAAAAAGTTCTTCGCCTAAAATGCGTCAGCTACTGACAAGGTTCATTTGGATAGACGCTGCGTGTAATCGGTAGACCGCGAATATCTCTCTTATTTTTAAGTGAAAAAATATTTTGTAGCTATTGAAGTTGCTGAAATTTTGTGACATGTTGCAGTTCTCAAGATCTCAGTATTCTGTTTACTGGAGATTTCTTTGTTTCAATCCTCGGAAGACGTAAGCAAGCAATTTGCGATAGTTCAGTGGCATGGGGATTAATGGAAAAATAATGAAAAGTTGCATTCTACGTTATTTCGGAGAACTGAAGGTAAAATGTAATGAAAATCGATGTCATAAACGTGGAAACACATGCTTTAATTTGAATTTGGACGTAATTAAGCAGGAAAGTATGATAATAATTTCGACAGTCGAACTGTTGTTGAAACATGAATACTAAGCTTTTTATAGAAATACAAACATAAGGAACGCCGCAACGTGGGATAATGCACAAAAACTGGACAAGTAAGTCGTTTTTCATGTTATATTTGCCATGCTTTACCATTCGTTGATACCGGTCTTGTTAATTTTCCATGAAATGAGGATGTACGCTGGAATGCTAACGAAGTGACTTGCAAAAAGAATGACACTGAAGAACACTCCGAGCTGGAAAGATTACGACACATAACGGCAACAGTGTAGTTTGCGGGTTTTGTACTTCAAGGTCGAAACGGGTTGAAAATGGCTATTGAGGCGCGAAAAGAGATTTTTCAAATTTTTTATGAAATATTGAAATGCATATTACGGGACAAGTATATAGACATCCTCAAGTATAATAATTGTGTTGCAATGAGAAAAATCAGCTATACCTAAAATTGTTCATATTCGCAATTTTGTTGAGAAAAATTGGACGCCATTTTGTCAACAAAAGTATCCTGTTTGCTTTCCCAATCGATTTTCCATTCTGAAAATTCTTCTATTGGAGTTTTCGTAGTGGAATACGTAATCCTATTCCGCAAAAACTCTCAATTTCGAGTGGTTTTGGAAATGCAATTGAGTTCGTAATTTTCGACTGTGTTGCGTTTGAATTGCATCGTACACGAAATATCACAGTAATTCCTAATGAAGGCTATACCTCCGCGGACGTTGGTTAATTATTCACGTGAAATATATGTTCAGCCTGGTTCCCTTATAGCATCCCCGGTGGAAAATTGCCTACGTTATCACCTGGTTGTTTCTACATATGGTATCGTGTAAACATGGGTAACACGTCCCACTCCATCATTAACAACGTCCGTATTGTTTTGTTTATTGTTTACTGACTATGCTTGAATATAGCTTGCCGTGTGTACGTGAGTCAATACTCACTTTTCTGAGAGATAATGACCAATTGTGATGCTCGTTAGTTATCCGGAGAAAACATTGATTACCACATTACCTTATCGTACTTCAAAGCAGTTTTTGTCTTACGGCTCGTCCTCCGAACGTAAATAACGCCCGCCTCGTCCATGTACCTCTGAAGACAGTCCTGAAACTGTGAGAAAGTGCGAAAATCGCGATCTTGAAACATTGCCTTGAAAGTCGCAATAGAATCCATCTTCTATAAATAAACAATAAACAAGTGAAAATAAATTAACAAACAAATGACAAGCATGAAAAAATAAATTGAGAACAACCCCAACATTCTTGTGTTAACATTGCCACACGTAATCGACCACAACAACAACAGCCATAACGATTTTTGAAAAACAATCACCATTAGGTGGTCTTCAACTAATGGTCAGTTAAAACAAAGACAAATGAGTCCATGAAGCAGATTTCAACGGCTTCAATTTTTGCACCAGATACCAAGCTAATAAAACGATTTTTTCCAGGAAAATAATGTTCCCGAACACGACAGCTCAGAAACTCATGGTCTACGACTAGCATTCATTCGGATGGACTCTTCCTGCTCGCAAGTCATTCGAAATAATCTGATTTTAGAGGCCGAAAGTCATCACCATCCACATTCATTCATTGTGCAAGCACGCCTTTTGTTTGTATGTACATGATGTGTTTTCATCTGGTTGGCAGTTGTACCCGCTGATTCTGTCTAGTCTACCACCGATTTAAATATTTTGAAACAAACGATTTGCAGATATCCATTTTGCACTTTAAATGACTCCTGAACCAAAAGGCCGAACAGGCGCAGTTATATTTTAGAAAACCTTGGCAAACTTTTACCGGACGAAATATCTACGTCGCCATGGTATTCAGCATTTTCCATCAAAAAGCAAGCTTCGCGGCCTTCATCCTAGTCTAGGTATCCGTCTCAAAAATTCAGGACAACACTGTTTTACATCCGGTTGTGAAATATATCGACCCCGTGTTTTTTTCCGTTTGCACCAAACTCATTTTGTACGCTATAAGTTAGCAAAACCGTGATTAGTTTCTCAGAAACCATATCTTATATCACATTGGGTTATACCGAAAAAAAAACCCTGGGAAAGTCACAGGAGCTCAGGGTGGTCCTTTGAAAATATTTGCAGTTAATCGTAGTGAATTTCTGTTATCTTCTGCTGAAGCAGAGAGCAAGAAGCGAGTCGGATTTTCATGTTGTTTGCAGACTGGTTGCTTGACTCTTTACTTGGGACCTCATAAATGTACAATCTCGTCTGTGCCTCCGTTGAACACTTCTCTTTCTAAACCCTATTGAGTAATACAGGATTTTGGTTTTCATATAGATTGAACATCACTCACAATTGATCTCAGCTGTCGCATTCCCATAGACTTTCCAGTTGGCCCCTTTCGAAAAGAAGCACTACACTCGAGCTTCGCTCTCATAAGAGCTCGTCAGTAGTGTAGGTCCTCGCCAACGCCGGATTAGAACTGTGGCCACGCTGTTCACCAGGCAACCGCCATTGACCTCATATTAGACACGACCGAATTATCGTATGTGGGCGCTCAACCATTTTCGTTTGCTCCATGAAAGAGTGACTGGAGTTCTAGTCCCGGTCATGGTAAGGATATGTACTACTGATGAGCTCTAATGAGAGCGAAACTCGAGTGTAGTGCTTTTTTTCGAAAGGGGCCGACT